>JAODVM010372881.1:0-27519 GCA_025400095.1 Phenganax marumi
ATTTTGAATTCGGTTAAACTGCGTCTCGCGTGAGTAAATAATAAAGCAAACAAATTTAGGTAGTTATAACGCATTGTGAAGAAGTTTTCAGCAAGATAACCTAGATATTTTTACGTTCTACTATGTGATTTCTATTTCCAAGAGTTTGAAATGCATCACACTAATTGGAAACTCATGGATAAATTAGGTTCCGTTTTCTTTGAAACACTCTGTAGACTTTCGACATGATTTAGGAGTCATTTTCAGACCGAACTGATCACTACACATTGCCACAATTTCTGGTTTGAAGGTTGTGTAGCGTTGGAGTTAGGAGGTGGTGTTGGACTTTGCAGCATTGTGATGGCAAGAGTTTGAAAGAGAATTTTCTGTGCAGGTATCTACATGGAATACTGATTCCACGTACTGACCTAAATTTGATAACGAAATTTGATTTACGTAAAAATTGATGGTTGTAAAAATGTACAGCCGATAGGATAGAGTATAAATACGTATACATTCTGTAGACATTAGAAAAGCATTGCAAACCGTTATGCAATTCAGCTCCTCCTGGCATGTAAGAATATGTGGACTATCTATCTAAGAAAATAGAATACACTGAGCAGCTTTGTTGTATAGCGTGGTAGAAACTAGCTCGAGCCAAAAGCCATCGTTAGGATCTGTGATAAAGCACAGACACGATTTTGTGATTAGAGAGAGCATGAGAAAGCGTCATTTTTGTTAAATCAAGTTCATTCAATGAATGATTTGGATTTTTAGATACTTGCGATGTTTTGAAAGTTTGTGAAGCAAACAAACAGAGGAACTGTCATCTTTTCAAGTATTTTACCGAGGGTATGCGAACGCGGCTAACTTCCTTGCCTGTTTGTACCTAATCTGAAGACTGGACATTTGAAAGTTCTACAACTCAAAACACAAAATCTGTGCACCGTCATGTATATTATTCAAATTAAAGTACAGTATAATTTGACTGACCGATATGGATTTTGAAACTGCATTTAGATTCTGCACTCGTTTTCAGTTTTCGGGGTGGTTTGTGCAAGTAGCGAGTAGGTGACCTCCAAGTGTCTTTTCTTGTCTTGCTAAGTCAACCAAATGCAACACACGAATAAGCTATTATGTTACGTCACAGACGCGTAATACGTAGTTACAGCACAGAATAGAGATCAGTAACAGAAGGGCCTCTCGGAGGTGCAAAGTGTGCACTTTTTTTATGCAAAATATGCAGTTTACTGGCGAGAAGACGGAGCAGTGAACCGGTACAGCGTGTTTGTTGGTCAGAAAAAGTCATTCACTGCCTAGGAAAATCATGGACAGCAAGCATAATGCGATGTGGGGCACAAAAACGTCAAAGGCTCCGACGCAAGTGACCTTTTTGTTACTGATCTTTGTTCTGTGGTTACAGTGAAACTTCGCTATTTGGTCGGTTGGGCAACGATGCAATCCACGCAAATCCACGCGTGATGATGGAGTCGTCATTTCTTGCATAAACTCCGTCAAAAACAAGTTTCCGTTCCATGTTAATCCAGTCTTTGTCACAGAGGCTCCGTATATGAGAGAAATATCACTCGAGAGACATTTCTTTAGTTTGGATAGACATCTACTCACATTCCGTAAGCGCGCGAGGCAGTTTTTGAAAGGGCAAAGGTACGGTAGGCTCTGTCATTTATTATTATCGAATGGGTCCAATTTCCGTGAGAGAATGATTGCCACTTGCAATTTCAAGAACTGAAGATTATTTTATCATGTTTACGTGCAGTTTCTTTTTAAGGGTTCTTGTAATGGGTTGGCAGCAATCTCGTGTAGTTAGCATTTTAAAAGCTTTATGATTATACATGCAACACAAGGAATTGTAGCATGTAACATTATATTGAAATGCATGGCTTTTAAGTGCGCCGTAGAATGATTTTTTCAAATAAAATCCTCTTAAAATTTGTATGCATAGCTGGTACACTTTAAATGAATGTCAAATCCAGCCTTATTTTTCTCAACTTACTCCATATTTTTCTCAACATCGTTCATGACCAGGGGTACTTCCTCTTTACTTTGCCCTTTTCTAATGACGCCCTACGCTCTTCCTCAATTGTGTGTGGAACTTTATGTTAGAAAAACAAATGTCCCTCTAATGTTCCGAAGCTTTTGCAGAGGACAGCGATTTCAGTTTATTACAGCCATGGCAATGGAATTAAGTGTTCCTAAAATATTGAATCAATTCCTTTGCTCACGAAAATGAATGCATTTCATCAAAAGGCTTATACATTTCCTGTAACAACTAGACTGATCATCTGATTGCTCTAGCTATGACAGGATGTACATCTAGACCAATCATATGATCGGTTCAGTAGTTACAGAAAGTGTATCAAGATTTTAATGAAATGAACTCATTTTCTTCGCAATGGAATTGCTTCAATATCGTAGAAACACTTCCATTGCTGTGGCTGTAAAACTGCTCACAGTTACAGGAATTTCTGACATCGTCCCCTGGTAAAAAGCGTGGAAAGAACGAAGTTGCTGTAAATTACTACGTGGTCATTGAAGCTTCTTAGGCTTCAAGACCATTCCCTTCCATCAGCAAGGACTAAGCATAATTAGCTACAGTAGTAGTACTGATTTTTAAACTTTTTTTTTGAAATATAGATGATCCAGTGACGCTAGTCAGAGAACTGGATTTCTTTCATTCTTCACACTTTTTAGACAATTTTAGACAATTTTAAAGTATTACAAAATATAACAGGGTCGGTTCTAGGATTTTGGAAGCGTTTGTCAAAATCATTGCTGACCGTTGAAATGTTAGTCAAGATATTAGCAGTCTTCGCACCCTAACATTTAGCCTTAAGCTAGCGCAAACACGGATCGTCGCATTTCAAAGCAGGATAAAAATCTTCTAAACACTTTATATCGCCTTTGGTCAATTCTGACCAAGCAATCTTGTATTTAAATAACAATATATATACAGGGGCTGGTTCTCTACTTCGATACACCCTTGGCAGTGGGTAGGCAATAGTCGAGACTACCTCCTTCCCGATTTTGCAAAATCATGACTGATACCCCGTGCCGAAATTCGGCCAAGATCAGTCAAAAATAATGCACCAATGAAAATGGCATGTCTTTTAAACTAGCCAATCAAAAGGTTCATACAAAGACCTGACTTGCGCAAGTAAGTCAGACCCATTGAACTGTAAAATGGCTGGAACAACAATTTCGCTGGCAATTTTGAGGCCAAATTGAAAGGTTCCATTACGATCTTGAGCAGAAAAAATACATCAATCTCAGCTGCCGATTTTAGCCCTTAAAATTTGTCTTTTTCAGCCGCTTATGAGCTAAGTTACTTCTAGAAGGATTGCGATCTCATAATAAGCACAAACTTTACCAGTACAATGAATTTTAAGCTTGTTTTTCCCCTTGAAAATGATTGAAAAATATTTTCGGCGAAAATGTAAGCAAGAAATAAGTCTACTGCTAGGCTTGTGGCTTGAAGGCTTCGACTCTGTGTGGACATAAATCACTATAAACTGCATAAAAATGAAAATTTTAGCATACAGAACTATATCACCTTTATTAGAAATTCATTACATATTCAAAATTTTATAATTTGAAAGGGGTACCATATTCGCTTCAGCCAATCACAGGACGTCCTTAATATGAAGTTGTCTTTCCTGTTTACTTAGAGTTCACTGATCAGATCTTCGTGCAGATCAATCAGAATGGCGGAGACGTATTTCTTCCTGTAGTTTTAATGCTCAAACATATTGTCGAAAATTTGTGAAATGAGTGATCTGAATTGGCGTAAGAAGACTGAGTCTAGTTGTCAAACGGAAATCCACTTTCGTTTAAAAATAGCTTTTCTCTCACAAAATACATTATATTTTATTACCAAATTTGCAATGGATTACCTTTCTCACCACCAAACACATTTACGACGCTTCGACCGACTTCCTTCAATATAGAAAAAAGGAAGAATTGATTGTACCCTGCAAACTGGAGTTCTATTCTGTTGATCTTTCTAATCTTTTTTAAGGTCAGATCACTTGGGAAAATAAAAAGCATGCTGGATCCGCTCTTATTAAATTATAAACATTCTCATTATTGCGTTCGATGAAGGAGAACGCTTCTTAATCGTGACGTTGCGGTCAGATGCCTGGTAAAATCGAGATTTGTGGTTCTGGCATTTGCCTCGTTTTGGCGTTGTTCCGCTTTGCCTCGGTGTCGCGTTACCAGTGTCGCTAGCACGTGGTGGCAAGATTTTTCGCGTGTTCCATGTTTTGCGAAAGCCTGGTTCAAACTGGTCCTAGAAATCGGGGATTTCCATTGCCTGTGGTCCCTCGTGTGCAAAACCTTTTGTCTGTTGGTAGAAAATACAATAGATCGCGGATAAATTACGACCGGTGTGTACCAGGCTGAAGGTTGACTGTTGCGGAAATTATGGTAAAGCGTGGCTGAAACCGCCAGTCACTAGTAAGTGCTTAATCTGCATAGTACACCCAAATATGTTATTGTCATGTTTACAAAATACAAGAAAAGTAAGTAAAAAGTATAGATAGAACTGTATTGTGAAAGTCATCAATGTAAAAGGAAAATATTAAGGGAAGAAAAACAACACGTATTAGCAAGGATTAAGAATATGTGGTCCCACACACGTCAGCTATCTACTTCATAAAATACTTGAAATGACGGAATCTCAGCTTCATTCATCTATTATGCTTTATTACGCCTGAGTAAAGCAGTTTATCTCAGAATACGTTGCCGTTTAGCCGTATGTCGTCCATTTGGCGACTCGTCGAACGCACTTCAGTAGTATGTAATGTGACAGTTCTGCCTCATAGGCGTTAAACTATCAACCGCGTAATACTAATTTATATAAACGCCCTCCTTTTACAAGGGGCGCTTATTAGAGGTATTTCTGAGATTCAGGTCATGACCACTCCCCGAAAAAACGCCTTGAGAAGTGTCTTGCCGTAATACAATCTTCTACAAAACTGCCTCCCCGACACTCAAAAATGATGGGGGTGGTAAAAATTTATTTTTACCAAGAAAATCACTCATGCGTGACGTAATCGCACTTGATCAAACACGCACGACGACTTGTTCGAACACGTTCAACGACGGTTTTACCTCACTTTTTAATTTCATATAACATGCTCAAACACGTCTTGCCTATTTTTATTTTATGATGCCATCTAAGAAAGGTATAAAAGAGAGCAACTCGCTGAGGTCTATTTATTTTAACTTTTGCTTTAATAAAGGAACAACTCAACAGAAAAGTATTATTCCACTAAATGAATGAAGGTATCTATTTTGGTTTTTACCTAATACAAAAAAGAGCCCAACAGAAAAGTATTATTCCACTAAATAAATGAGGGCATCTATTTTGGTTTTTACGTAATATAAAAAAGAGCCCAACAGAAAAGTATTATTCCACTAAATAAATGAGGGTATCTATTTTGGTTTTTACTTAAAATAAAAAAGAGGTATCTTATTGATACTCAATTAGTGCAAACTTTAATTGAGGATCATGAGATCCCAAAACCAAAATCAAAATAAAAAAATTATCAAAAAAAGCCTTGCTAGAAGTAGTAGGCAAAATAGTGCGTGATAAGACCCTTGGAGCCAATATTGGAAAAACAAAGTCAAGTTTTATTGAACATATTGATAGAAATAAGAACATTTTAAACATTAGATATCAGAATAAAAATACTCGAGAAAAAAGAGCCAGAAAAATTGAGAAAAAGTTTCGAGTGCTCGGAGATAACATTAAAACCCAATATTGGAAAAATGTTAAAAAGTTGGCTATAGAAAGACAACAAGAGCTTAAAAAATAAAGAAGAAGAGATGTTTTTGACTTAAAAAAGTACTAAAAACAGGTGATTTTAAAAACTATATTATGGCAACTACTATAAATAATCAACCTAGTAGAAAAATAGAGTTTAAAATTACTAAATAAGCTTTGAAAAATACTGTTAAAACATTTCGTGCAGATGGTAATAAAAGATTAAGTATAAATGAGTTCCTAAAGGATGCTATGCCTGCTGCAAATAAATTAATTTTTGAAGAGGCAATGAATCATAAGGTTCAAATAACTTTACTCGTAAACTGTATGATAGAAAAATATGATTCTGATTTAGGCCGAGGAATTACTGATACTGACCACCTTCATAGTAAACAAGAACTCACCTTACCTGGGACTGATTTACAATTAACACTTAGAAAAATGATTGAGAAAATCTTAGAGGCATTTTCACAATATCAACAAAAGGGCTCTGGGCAGAAATTAGATCACATCATTAGTATTGATATAAAAATAAGTAATCCCGGGATACGCCCAGGTTCTTCCTTTGTTAAGACTCCAAAATGGATATCAGGCAAAAAAGCAATTGTAAATCCCGATAATTCTGACCAAGAATGTTTTAAATGGGCTGTTACAAATGCGGTGTTTACTAATAATGATAAAAAGAGCCCCAATCGGATTACAAATTTTCTAAAAGAAAAGTCAAAACTATTAAATTTTATGGACATTAAGTTTCCAACAGACCTAAACCAAATCAGCAAATTTGAAAAGCAAAATCCCGATATTCATATTAATGTGTTTGGTCATGATGAACAATTTATATTTCCTCTAAGAGTTTCTGACAAGAAGGCTAATATGAGACTACTACTTTTAGAGGACAAACATGATACTGATATTAAGAATTTAAGCCGGCTTGTAGGCAGCCAAATTTCTAAACATGACAGTGTGAAAGTTATATGTGATCGTTGTTTAAATGCTTTTACTGCTCAAAAAGTGCTTGATAAACATGATGAGTATTGTAAATTATACGATCCAGTAAGAGTAGTTATGCCAAAAAAGAATTCGTTTGTAGAGTTTAAAAACCTTCAGTTTAGGCACAAAGTCCCATTTAAAATTTATGCTGATTTTGAGTGTTTTACAAAACCTATAAATAAGAAAAAAGAGACTCAACTCTTCAATATCAACAACACATTCCTTCTGGGTTTTGTTACTACGTTAAGTGCTTTGACGACTCTATTTTTAAACCTAAGTTAGTTCTTTATAGTAAGAAAACCGAAGACGAAGATCTCTCAAAAAAGTTTGTGGAATTGGTAGAACAGGAGATAAAAGACATCTGCGAGCAGTTTAAGTTTCCGAAGAGAATGAATTTTACTCAAGAGGATAAAATTAATTTTGAAAAATTGACGAGTTGTTATGTTTGTGATAAAGAGTTTGACAAAAATAAAGTTAGAGATCATTGTCATTATACTGGGAAATACAGACGGGTCGCCTGTAATGATTGAAACTTATTAATGAGAACGCCCAAGTTTGTCCCCGCATTTTCCATAACTTAGAGAATTATGACTCTCATTTATTTATTAAAAACTTGGGAGTTTCTGAAGGCGAGATTAGGTGTATTCCCAAAGCTGAGGAAAAATATATAAGTTTTTCCAAGGAAGTCGTTGTTGGCTTATTTACGTCAATAGAAACTGGAAAACTAGTAAAAGTTAAACGCGAATTAAGATTTATTGACTCGTTTAAGTTTTTACCTCAAGGTCTAGGAAGTCTTGTCGATTATCTTAATGGAAAAGGTCTTCATAGTCTAAAAAGATATTTTTCCGATGATGTGGCATTACTTTCTCGAAAAGGGGTTTATCCTTATGATTATATGGCTTCTCTAGATAAGTTTGAAGACAAAAAACTTCCAACCAAGTCTAAGTTCTTCTCAAATTTTAATGATGAGCCTTGTAATATAACGAAGATAACATGAAGTAGAGAGGTAGACAATATGGCGGGAAGCTTGGACGGACATGTGAAGGTGATATTGAAAAGATTAAATAAAACTGTTGCGTTGTTAAGAATTGAGTCATTATAAGCCTATTATAGGCGAAGACTACTCCCACGCTAAGAAAGTTTGGAAAAGGTTTAAAATGAGCTGTATGAGAGACTACCACGACTTGTATTTCAAAACTGATGTATTATTATTATGTGATGTGTTTGAATCGTTTATAGATCTTTGTATGGAACATTATAATCTTGATCCTAGTTGGTGTTATACTTCTCCCGGACTTGCTTGGAACGCGGCCTTACAACATTCTAAAACCAAGCTTGAGTTACTTCATGATGAAGAAATGGCCTTAATGATAGAAAGAGGGATACGAGGAGGTGTTTCTATAATTTCAAAGAGATGCGCATTTGCCAATAATAAATATCGAGAAAATTATGATCCCAATAAACCTAGTACTTATATTCAATATCTTGATTTTAATAATTTATATGGTTGGGCAATGATGAAAAAACTTCCTACTCACGATTTTAAGTGGGTACCTCAAAAGAAGCTTGAGAATTGGCAGAACTTTCCATATACTTTAAAGGTTGACCTTCATTATCCCGAGAGTTTACATGATCTTCACTATGACTTTCCTTTAGCCCCAGAGAAAATTACAACAAACTCCGATACAAAAGTTGAAAAACTTGTGCCCACACTTGAGTCTTAGAGAAACTATGTTGTACATCATGAGATTCTTAAGAAATATCTTAGTATGGGAATCGTACTCACAAAAATACACTGCGGAACAAGATTTAAGGAGTCTGAGTGGCTAAGTTCCTATATTGATCTTAATACTAACCTAAGAACAAAAGCCAAGAACAAATTCGAAAAAGACTTCTTTAAGTTAATGAACAACAGCGTTTTTGGAAAGACGATGGAAAATGTAAGAAATAGAGTTAATATTATACTTGTTAACAGCTCCGAGAAAGCTCAAAAGTTATTTAAGAAACCAAATTATAAGTCTAGAGCAATGTTCTCTGAAAATCTTATTACTGTTCATATGTATAAAACAAAATTAGTTCAGAATAAACCAATTTATGTAGGAATGTCTATCTTAGACGTTTCTAAAAGTTTAGTGTATGACTTTCATTATAATTATATTAAACCCAAGTTCAAAGACAAAGCCGAGTTGTTGTTTACAGACACAGACTCTTTATGTTATCAAATCACAACGGAAGACGTTTACAAAGACATTTCTCCAGACCTTGAGACATGGTTTGATACAAGCGAGTTTACTGAGAATAATCCCCACATTATAAAAGAGCTCAATAAGAAAATTCCTGGGTTTATGAAAGACGAACTTGGGGGAAAACAAATGATAAAGTTTGCAGGTCCAAGGCCAAAGTGTCATTCTTGCGTTATTGAAAATGGTGAAGAGATTAAAAAAGCCAAGGGAATTAAGAAAAATGTAATTCATAAAAATTTACAGTTTAAAGACTATGAGAAGTGTATATTTTATAGAAAAGAAGAGCGTAGAAAAATGAGAATAATACGATCTTATTGACATGAGCTTTTTACAGAAGAAATTGAAAAGATAGCTATAAGTTTCGATGATGATAAAAGATACATTTTACCAGACGGGATAAATACTTTAAGTCTTGGACATCGTGATATCCCTCACTCATAATACACTAAAGCATTATGGCTGAGGGCTTAGCAGATCTTGACCACCCAATACTTTATACTTTTTCCGCTTTTTGCGTGATAACACATCGTTCCTGTATTCATGTTGAAATACTGGCTCGCCTTATATGTACTTGGAAAACTCAAAGACTCGGCGGTGATCTTGCTCGTTATTTCAACTGTTTTTGGCGTTCTTATAACCCCACGGCAATGTTTCTCAAACTTCTCATTGGGAGGTGCTTTCTCAATGCCAAGTGCTTCGCAAACTTGTGCCGTGCTCATTTTAGAAGTATATTTAATGCCTTGTTTCTTTGCTTGTTCCCTTAGTTTATAAACCCCATTTATTTATTAAACAATACTTTTCTGTCAAGCATTTTACTTAGCAACCACCCTCCAGTAAGACCTAAGACGCCAGAGACGATATGTTGATACTCGGTCATTTCTTTTGAAGATTTGTAGTAATCATCCAAAACAGGTTCTCTTTCGCAAGCCAAGTTTAGATCTTGTAGTTTTTTCAACGCTTCATTGGTTGTATTTATATCTTCATTGGCATCACTAAGTTCTTGACGAAGTTTAGCTACTTTATCCTTTCTAGCAGTCTGTTTTTTGAGCCAAACTTGTTTCACATAAGCTAGTCTTTCCAAAGCTAAGTTATGTCTCTTCATTTCTTCTTGATACCCGGTGTGATTAAGTTTACTGAATAAAAACCCTGCTCCTGCAAAAGCAAAAGCGTTAAAGATTCCAACAGCTACAGTTGATGCCATTTATTTATATTACTAGTTTTTGTCTTCGTCATTTTTTCTGGAATAATTTTTTTGTATTCAAGGTATTTCACCAAGACAATTCCAATCATTAGAGCTCCTGCAAGTTTAAGTGTTCCATTGACGTTTTGAGGGGTTCCCAAAGGTTCTTTAAAAATCTTTTTACTTATCATAGAAACTCCAACAGCCGCTAATGTTAGTTCAGCGGCGTTGTAAATTTGATTAGCAAGTTTAGTTTCACTACTCATTTATTTAGTTGTTTACTTGTTTTCTGTTAGTCAAACGTATCTAACGAGTTTGAGACTTCAATAACGGGACTGAGCGGCTTAAGATGTGTGTTTGTTTGCTGAGGTTTATAGTTGAAGTAACAACATATTCCAAGCCCAAGTATGCTAATGATACCAACTACGGGAAAAACCCTGAAGGGCGTGTCTGAACTTGTCTGGCCTTCAAGTCGTTTCTTTTTAGCTTCTTTAGCTTGTCTTGATGTTTCAGCTAATTTCTTTCCTTGTTCAACTTTTTTAGGATCTTTTACCTTTTCTTGGGTTGTAATAGTAGGCACACTTTTACTCATTTATTTAAACATGTTTAACCCTTTCTGTGGGCTAAGTTTCAACTAATACATTTATTAAAGACTCATTTCCATAAGATTCGTTAGACATTCTTTTAAATTGAATATAAAACATAAGAACATTGGTAGGATTAACACCACAATCTTTATGATAAAATTTGAATGACGACTAAATTAATTATACACTTAGCAACCAATTGTTTACATTCCTCTGTCCGATAGCAACTAGCACATTCCTGAGTTGAGAAAATTTTTGAAAACTCTTTTGAAAAAATGCTTATCACTATTGGACAGAGGAATGTGTCAACAAACGGTTGTCAAGTATTATATTACTTATCTTGATTTGCAGTTCAGTCAGTTGTCTCAACCAAAATATTTAAACAAGATTCATTTCCATAATTCTCGTTGAACAACTTTTAATCTTGATGTAGAACATAAGTACATCGGTAGCATTTGTCACACCACAGTCTCTAAGATAAAATTCGTGATCCATAAAAAATATTTGATTACCTCCAAAGTATCTTGAGTCTATACTTAGCATATTTTGAGTCAGTACTTCAAAATTTACTTTTTTGAATCCTTTTGTTACAATAGAAATGGCATACTTAAGAACAAGACTCGAAATAACATTATCATTGTTAAACGTATGAGTTAACAACGTTATTTTTGTCGTGTTAGGAAAATTTGATAAATAAACGACGGAGTTGTTTAGCGGAAATCCTCCATTTTTAGGCGTGGGTGTTGGATTAATGTAGCCACTTATACCTATACTATTATAGTAAAAATTATAGATTAAGCTCCTTTTGGTTAAAATATATTGAATATTGGAGTTAGCCGCATTGATGGCTTTTCATTTGCTTGAAGTTTAGACTTGTTCGTTTGAATCTCAGAGTTGTTGTTACTAATCTTATTTTTATTAATATTTATATCACTT
This sequence comes from Phenganax marumi, assembly GCA_025400095.1. Classification (NCBI taxonomy): domain Eukaryota; kingdom Metazoa; phylum Cnidaria; class Anthozoa; order Malacalcyonacea; family Clavulariidae; genus Phenganax; species Phenganax marumi. Next base: position 11,701 of record JAODVM010372881.1, read on the forward strand.
TTAACTGTAACAAGTTCAGACTTGTTCAGACTTGTGTCAGACTTGACTGTACCAAGTTCATACTTGATAACACTAATATCAGACTTGGTCGTAACAAGTTCAGACTTGTTCAGACTTGTGTCAGACTTGACTGTGCCAAGTTCAGTCTCAATAGTTTTAGTCTCAGAAGTAAATCCATAATTTAAAGCCATTTATTTTGCATAATGAAGTATTTCTGCTACCCAACAAGATTTCCTAAGATTAACCCAAATACCAAGATAACGCCCGCTGTTTCGAGTAATTTTGCTGTATTTTTACATGAAAGTTGCTTAGAATTAGTTGTAGGAGATTTTAAGGAGTTTTTAAGGAGTTTTGAGGAGTCCTTAAGTTTGCTTGAAACTGCTGTATTTTTGCTTGAAAGTTGCTTAGAATTGTTTGTAGGAAATTCTAAGGAGTTTTTAAGGAGTTTTAGTTTTGCTTAAATTTTGCTTAGAATTATTTACAAAGTTAACGTTGCGGTTTTTACCAAACTTCATGGACGTCGTTGCCGTAGTTAATGTGTTGTTGAAGCCTTCTATAGGTTTATCTAGGATGATCATGTCCGAGGGAATCATGATAATTCCTGGACTAATAACCATATTCAGTACAACGTTTGTATCTTGAATAGCCTGTCTCATGTTTGAGATCATTACCGTAGGATCGTCTTAAACTACCGTGTCTCGAACAAGTTGATGAAGCACATCTTGAGTCTGTGAACTTTTTGCGTCTTTGTTGACGATGCTCCATCTTGTTTTTGCTTGTGTACCAAGTATGCAATACACATAACTTTCCATAGCGTGTTGAAGTAGTTTTTGTTCCGTTTGCGTGAGACCATCACTAGTTTGTTTTATAAACGATTTACAATCACCCGACTCCGACTTGGGAACTAACTTATCGACGAATTCATAACCAATTTCTAAAATACCCATTGTTTTGTTATGTTTTGGAAACACATAGTGATAGTTTCTTATCTTTGATCTATCCTGCGTACTTAGAAAATAACTAAGTGCTTTTCTGGTATGTTTTAGTTTGTACTTCCACACTTTTCTTGTTGGAACGTTTTGTTGTATAAGTTTGATGTCATCTTTGTTGACATAGCCTCTGAGTTTATTGGGGTATCTCAAGAACCTTTTCATATGATAATAAAAATAATACTTGGCAATACTTGAAACAAGTTTGGGTTGATTTGGTTTGTTGATATGTTCTAGACTCATTCCTGACTTGTAGCTTAGTACATAAGCAGCCACTAAACTTGTAAAATAAGAATCGTCAAGATAGTCAAACGTTGACCTCGTTACATCATTGTTGGGGCTTCCCCACTTGATATCAAGCGGTTTTGATTTGCACTTAAAACTATCATTCTCATTTACATCAATCTCAAAGCTCTCAAAATCAACATTACTATTATTCATTTTTAGTCCTGTCACAGTTCGTGGATTGTTCCAAATTTGTGGAGTCCAATACAAAGCCCAAGAATATTTGTCCTTGACAATCTCTGACGTAATGTCTGCTCCGAAAGAGTCAGTGACGTCATAGTCAATGCTTGTACTAGACACTTTTAGATCAGGATCTACAGAAACATTAAACTCAAACTTACTTAGATCTGCATTGGGATACATTTTAGCAAAGTCATCATGCAGTTCTTGCCTTTGAACTTCACCAATAGACTTTGCTTTGTCATAGTTTTTTCAATAAACAGCCTTGTAATAATTTTCCCAATACATTTATTATATGCATGAAAAGTTTTATGTTATATAATAAATGGATAAACGAACTGTGTTTATTAACAACAACCGCAAAGAACTTCTCATTAACAAGAGAATTGAAACAACGTCTAGCTCTAGGCTGTTCTTAAAGTCGGCCACGATATTTTGGAACTATAAAAACGTCATAGCTAGAGTTAATAACTTCATGACCAAAGATAACACTACACTTTTGCTTCCTGTGGGGTACTTAACTTTTGACGATATAAAGAAGGAACTAGCCAAGTATGGTATCCTATTAGAAAAACTATGCTATACAAACAAAACCAGAGTGTTTTGTAAGAATGATCATTTAAACCTTAAAAACTTTGGGACACTTCTAAGATTCTCAGCTAATAAGAAAATAACCAAGAACACATGGACAGAGTCTGAAAATGAATGTGACATCAACCTGGGTCTAAGATACGTTTGTATACATTGTGATGCCGTGAATAAGTCTATGAACTTCAACTCAAATGGAGAAAGAAGTTCAGCTTTTATAACCTTACCCATCACAACAACACAGAGTCGTAATGGGTCGGTGTCACATTACAAAGACATTGAAAGTGAGGTCTTGGTTTACAATGGAATTTGGAATAAATTTGCATTTGACGTCACAACGAACAATAATAGTGATGACATTGGATCTGTATTACTAGAACTTTAGATACATTAAATACATGAGTAACTTTGCCGAAGAACAAGAACTTAGAAACTTATACTGCGATCCTAAAACTGGCTATGTGTCAGCCGAACGTTTATATCAACAGACACAAGACAAAAACCTAGGAATTTCTCAAAAACAAATACATAGTTGGCTTAAGAAACAAGATACTTTTACAAGATGCAAACGTGTCGTTAGAAAGCACAAGACCTCTAAAACTTTTGTGAATAACTTAGCTGATCAAATGCAAATGGACTTGGTTGATATGAGTAAATTAAGTCCACCTAAGAACTTTCGTTGGATCCTCATTTGTGTAGAAATATTGAGTAGGTATGCTTTTGCCACTCCTGTGTATTGTAAAGACACTAAAAACATCACAAAAGCTGTAGAAAAGATACTTTCTGAGTTTAAATCTAGGTTTGGGAAATACCCTAACGTTGTGCGGTTTGATGAAGGAAAGGAATTTTATAATGTGGGTGTAAAAAGCCTGCTTTCAAAACATCATGTTGATTATTTCTCAACCTATTCTGAAAAAAAGGCGGCTCTGGTAGAAAGATTCAATACAATTTTAAAATCTATGATGTGGAAATATTTTTACTCCAAAGGAACCTATGAATGGGTGGACATTCTCCCAGAGCTTGTCTATAACTACAATCATGCAAAGCACAGCATGATACTTATGAAACCTGCTGACGTAGACAAAAATGATGAAGATCAAGTTTGGTTGACGTTATATGGAAGTTGGACTGGGGAGTACCCTTTACCTAAGTTTAGAATCGGAGATCAAGTTAGAGTGAGTAAATATAAAAACATATTTGAGAAAGGTTATGAAGCTAACTTTTCGGAAGAAATTTTCAAAATCAGTAAGATTGTCAGGGGCGATCCTAATACGTATGAAATTGAAGACATCACAGACAACAAACCTATTCTTGGTAAATTTTACGAGCAAGAACTATCACCTGTGGATAAACGAGATAATATCTTTAAAGTGGAAAATCTACTAAAGACTCGAGGTGATAAGGTGTTAGTAAAATGGTTGGGTTACGACAAAAGGCATAATTCTTGGATTAAGAAAAGTGACATCGTAACAGAGAAATAAACGCCTAATTAAATAAATGGAAGGTGTTGAATTTAAAGATTTAGATCTAGAAAACAACCAGAAGAAGAGATATTTAAGACCCCGACACAGAACTTGAAGATTCAGTACTTGACAACGCTATCACAGAAGAAACATCATTTATAAATCCAACTTATGTAACATTGAGACCTAAAAATCATACCACAAATGCAGTTGAACAATTTATAAGCCTAACTAATCCCGGGTTTAAATTCACAAACACGGATAGAGAAATGGAGTTAAGACTTAATATCGGGACGACAGATAAAAACCATATAACTTATAGACCTTTACTTAAAAACAATGAAAGGGGAAAACCCCAAATTATTTCAAAAACAGATGGAAGTACTCTTACATACAACACGGGTGTAAAGTCAAAATATGTAAAAGATGCAATAGAACAGTTTCAAAAATATAAAGACCTCATTGTCAATGAATGGAAAACTGATTTTGATTTGGACAGTCTTGCTGACACCACTGCTGATATGTCTTACATTGAAGGATTAAGTCCTCGAAAAAATAGAGAACTTCAAAGAGTGTTGAATCCGACAGAAACCACGTCCGATCGTCTTGGTGATGAAGGGGCATTACAAGTACAAGCTGAACATTTTCAAGAGATGCTCAATAAAACAATAGATCAAAGAGACGCCACTAGTAATCCTGAAGAGTATATAGAATTAGAAGAAAGAGTTGTTGGTGTAAGAGAAGCCGTGAATAGAACAAAAAGTCAAAAAAGTCAAGAAAAAACTAAAGAGCAACAAATTCTAGACCTTAAACGTTTTAGAAGGTTAAAGAAGTGGGCTAAGAAAAATATGGTTGCCTTGAGTGGCGTTGCTATAGCAATCGGGTTAATAATTACATGCATAGTCGTTGGGGGAAGAGCTGTTATTCAAAAAGGAGCTCAAGCGACAAGTGCTTTGGGGAAAAACCCTTGCAAAAATAGCAAAAGAGTTAGTTCCAATCGCTGGTGTTGTCTTAAACTTAGCTTGTTGAGCACAGCTCTGAAGTGGAGGGCAAAAGGACTAAGTTTCTTAGCTAACAATCTTTGGATATTAGCATTAGCATTAACTTGGTTTGTATACGACTTGTACAAAACAAAACGTAAACAGAAGAGGTAAGCGCCTATTAAATAAATGGAACAATTAATACCGGGTTTTAGAAAACTCAAGATGAGTAATATCAAAGGTGTTAGAACAAAACATAACATTACGTTTAATCCAAACAAAGCGAATCAGGAGGAGGAGATCTACGTGGATATTCCAAAGTTGAAACCTGATACTTGTTTAGTTCCTAATAGTTTAAACTTGAAGTTTGACTTTAAAAACAAAAATGACAAGTCTTGGTTCCTTAATAATCTTGGAAAACTACTCGTAGAAAGACTAACCATAAGTGTTGGAGGTAAAAATGTTTATGATAACAACGGACAAAGTGAACTAGAATTATATAAAGACTTGTGGCTGCCTGAACATGTTCGAGATGAGCTCATAGAGTATGGAATTGCTAATGAAAATACAAGAAAGTTAATTTCGGGTTCTGATGATGGTGCAAAAACAGGAACCGCTCAAAAGATTTCAGATGCCTTAGTTGCATCCATTCATGGAACAAAACAAAAAATGAAGCTTGATAAAATTATAGGTGATCACGGGCTTTTTGCACCTTATGGTATGATGCATAATTTTCAGTTTAAAATCACATTACCCAAAGCGGAGAGGATCATGGTAGCAAAGATGGGAGAAAGTGTTGAAGGACACACTTTGGAAAATATTGAACTTGAGTATGACACCATTGAGAATGAAATTTAGCTAGCCAAACTTTGTCTGGATATGACGCTGGTAGAAGTCTAAGTTTTGAACATGTTACTTTAATGAAAACTTTAAGTGGGATAAGTCTAGTACTCTTGTGAATGAGACTGTCAGTCTTCGAAGAAAAAGTATAGCAGCGATTGTCATGTTATTTAAAAATAAGACTGTTACAGATAGTGAGGAATATCTATATCCTAATATAGAGTCAGTTAAAGTTACTACTGAAAGCGTTCCAAATTGTATTTATAGTCAGGGAATTCAAAGAGAAGACTAGTATCCTGAAGCGGTAAGATTCTTCGGAAACCAAGACCTTAAAAACATGACTATTAGAAAGTTCTTTAAAGATAAGTTTGCTTTGGTTATTGATTTAAGAACGATAAGTGACAAAAACTTTGTTGGTTCTGGGAAAAAACTCGTCAATACACAAAACGGGGTTCTACCTGAAATTGTTAAAAAAGCTACGTCAGCAAATGTACTTTGTAAGATATTTGTCATTAGTGATGGGCTGGTTAATTTTAAAGACAAAATCATTGAGAATGTACACTACTAAATAAATGAGAAGGTTTAATCATATATCAAATAAACTTGGGCAGGAAACTCTGGAGGAGTTGCTTAAAATCTATGATAACTACTTTGATAAGTATCAAAAGGATTATAAAAAGTATAAGAAACTAAAACGGATAAAGATTTTACTGCAAACTAGTGGACTTGTCTTGACAGCTGTTGGAGCAGGAACTAGTGTTATTAATCCGCTGACGTTGGTTATCACTGGAGTTGGGACATTAATTACAGCTTTTTTAAGTCAAAGTAAAATAGAAAATAAAGTAGAACAACTTAGGTTTTTAAGTAACAACTATCAAAAAGTTTGTAATCAGATTATTACGATTTTGAGAACTGGAGAGTTTTCAGAATCGGATGAGATTAAATTACTAAGTGATTTGAAAGTTATCGATGACATCATCATAGACATTAGAGGTTAATCAATCGTGTAATGATATGGAAACCTCATAGACTTATCAAGCTTACAAAACCGTTTGGTTTTTAACTTGTGAAGGATATCTTGTTTCTCTTCTTTTAAAATGTTTCCTGGAAATTCTTCAAAAACAATGTCCATGTCGTGCTTATTATCGCTGTAAAATGCAACGACTCTTGAGACATTTGCTCTATAATGCTTTGCGATGGATGTAAGTTGTTGAGTAATCACAATAGTACTAAGCCCAAAGTGTCTCGCTGAGAACGCCATGTTTACAAGTTCAGAAGTTCTAGTTTTTACAAATTTCCGTGAAGCACAATCATCTAGAATAATAAGAGAATTTGTTCCTTTCGAGAAGTTTACAATTGATTTTAAGAAGACCTCTACATCACTATGCTCGCAAGATAGAACAATAAAATTTTCATTGCCGTCATATCTCCAATTTTGATAGGTCTCATTCCTTTCATAAGTTGGGCAAATTAAAAAAATATAATCAAAGTATGCCATGTACTCTTGTTCAAGAAGATTAAGTAAATGAGTTTTTCCACAACAAGTTGAACCAACAATGATCATATTAAACAGATCTTTTTTGGTTTCAACTTTGTGAGGTTTAAACTCTTTAGACTTGTTTGACAACTCTCTTAAGACTCCTAATTCTTCTACTTTTCCGTTTGTGATTCTTGGCATTCCTCTTTATTTAATGTATCATTATTTTTCTGTTCATCAGTTTTCTTACTTACGATGTGTTTTCCAACGATGATTCCTCCAGTCAAAACGCCAACTAAAGGAATATACGGCGTCACGTATTTTAGAATAAGTTTGACGTCATGTCTAAATGGTTTATTTTCTGCGAGTTCTTTGCCTAACTTTGTAGAGCTGTCAACGAGTTCAAAATGATGCATAAGATCAGAGAACTTTCCAATAATGGTATCCGTCAACATTTCATTTGTCTCAAGTGATTGAATACGCTGATAGTCTGCATATATTTTCTCAAGCGTTTTATCAGATGCTTTTTTAATGTAGGCTTGAGTGTACTTAATCTCTTTTGTGTCTGATAGTCTTAAGAGTTCTTCACGTATTGTTGTTTCCATTTATTAAGTACATCAATGTCTTCCTGTAAAACTCTGCCATGAATTTCTCCTGATAAATATTTATTAATTCTCTCTCTCTCTAACTCTAGTTCTGCAAATGGTTCTCCCACTTGACTATTCAATATATTGAGCTCCTCTTTGTCTAATATACACTCTTGTTCAAATATACTTTTAGACTCATTAAAAGATCTATCACAAAGCTTATTTTGGGGAATCTCTCCAGTCATCTCTTTGTAGAATCGTCTCGCTTGAGCGATAGAACCAGAGTTTATGTTAAACGCAATCAGCTCAATGATGTTATGCTTAATTGTCTCTTTCTCAGTCTCTGGATCTTTTAACATTTTCTTCCTACGTTTTAGTTCTTTATTGTACTCGACGTCTTGTTGTTTTTGATCTGAATTTACTTTCATTATGTATTCCATGACCGAGCTGTCAAAAGAGTGACCGTTGGCTCGCAGTCTGCCAATAATTTTATTTGTCTCTTTTCGCAAGTTTTGATATTTTATATCTTTTTTCTTTTTCCATTCTTTAGTTATAGTTATTCCACCATTTAATGTAATGTCTATAAACTCGTCTGCTGGAAATTTTAAAATTGGAAACAAACTAATGGGCGCGAAAAATTTAAATATGTTTAATAACAGGTAAAACATATATTTTTGCTTATATATTACATAAGGTCCTCTTTTCATAAACACTTTAAATATCTCTTTATTTTACTGTTCATCTTTTCTTTCTAATTCCTTGGCAAGATCTTTTTCGGGTCTAACTTCATCTTCATGTCTTTTAATATAATCACGTATTTTATAAAGATCTAAATTATCAAACATGGTCCACATTCTTTTATCTAAGTCAGAAAAACTGCTTCTTAAATCATTAATTAAATTCTCTCCATTGGAGTTTACAACATAGCCATTAATAATGTGTCTTTTCCAGTGGCGTAGCTGGCTAAGACTGACTGGTCATGCTATACTGAGGCCACGAGGCGCCACCATGGTTGGCGCCGAGTGGTAAAACTTTGAAATTTAGAGGCTCTAGATTGTCGGAAACGGCCTTTTCAGACTCTTGTTTATTCATATTTACCCATCAAATTTGGGTGATTCAGAGTAACTGAAGGTTAATTTTTTGAGATATGTAGAGCAAGACTTATGGAAATTTATCAAAATTCCATAATAAATTGACTGTTTCGCTCAATGTCAGGGCTCATCGGCATGCCTAGGAAACACGAATACTGTTTCAGTTGTATATGCAAAACCATGTATGATACATCTACATATTGTACATGCGTGATTCCAACATGGACAGCCTCAAAAAAAAAAGTAGCTAAGCAGCCTGGTTAATACGGTGGCTCACAAGGATCACATACAATTAGTGCAAACATGCAAAAATTAAACACACTAATAAAATGTACAGGGCTCTAAATAGAAATATACACGATTAAAAAAAAATAAATGCAATAAATAAAAATAAATATATGTTAAATTGATAAAAATGATAAGGTAATCAGTTTCGCAAAAAATATTAAAGTAAAAAGTAAATATACATAAAAGCGAAATTATTTATTAGGCAGTGCATAAATAAAAAAATATTGACACATAAAAGAAAGTAAACTTGTGCGCGCACATGGCCTCATCAGAACCAGCGGTTCTCTTGCGGGCGCATGTTTTGCTGACAGCCGTCCGTTATTACCTCATGTTGTCAAGGCTTTTTCATGTTTTCTATGTAATTTTCTGATAAATTCATGACGTTTTGTTCAAGTTGTGGGGCTGAAGCCATCGATGGTGCATTATTCTGCCATAAATGTGGGTTTTCTGTTGTACAAGCTGTTGCTTCAGATGTATCACGACCAGAAAATGCTTCAGCCACCACGGCCTCGTCCAGCAAGGTTTCATCACGTTTGCCTTCAGGTACCGGTCCCCCTCTGTTGTCATTCACAGAGTTTAGAAGGCTTAAAGAAAACGATCGTCAAAAGCGTTTCAACATCAAATCCAAGGGTTCCGCTAAACGAAAAAGCAATGAAACCGAAAAAGAAAAAGTGGTGACATGCAAAATAGCTTTGATGACGTATCGAGAAGACACCGGTCATTTGAAATTGGTCAGAGGATCTCAACACTCGCTTTCTCTTTCGTCTGACATCAGTGCTTATGAGCTAAGGAGAAAAGCAGTCGAAAAGTTGAGCTGATTTAATCGCTCCTTGTCAAATTACCAGGAACATTATTGCCTGTTGTATCCTGATTTAACATTAGTTTGTATGATTCCGGGGACTGAAAAACCGTTTACGTTGAAGGAATATAAAGATGAGTTGGGGAAACCGTACGAAAGACTTATCTTATATATTTGCAAAAGGGAAGACTACCTTTGCCCATGAAGGCATTCAGGAAGATGATGACAACTTATCTTCAAACCAGGTAGGGTCATTCAATTGCATATATATATGGGTGTTTCATGCCTAATGAATGTTAATATCCATGTAGTCTGTGATCTAGTTGGCTAATAAGTTACAAAGTTCACCAAACTGAGGAGTCTGGCATATTTTTTGCAGTTCGACCACCCCTACATTCCTACTCCACAGGTCATGCTTATATAAGATGACTTATTTGTTTGAGAAACTTCAGTTTTTTAGTTTGTTTTTTTATTGAGAAGGAAATATTATTGAAGGTATACTGTTTCTGATCGCTATATAGTAGATATCAGGGTCCGAATTATCATCAAAACTAAGCTTCGCTCCTTTTCTTTTCAAATTTTTCGTTAGGATGCACACGTTTTATCCCCCCACCCAAATGTTCAGAAATATCACATGAGAAAAACTCACGACTTGCACGCAATGCGTCGATAATTACCAGTCTGCAGCTCTAGATTTAGCTCACAAATGCAAACAAAAAATAAAGTCAGAAGCATATCACAATAGTTACATAAAAATATATATTTCATCTCATATTGTTTAATAGTATATCTGCAACCATTTACAAGGCTCTGATATAAGACATAGTAAAGCGGAATGGCGTGTGATGTACTGTAAAAGTAACTTCACAATTTAACAATATTGCTTCGCAGGATTATGCAATTTTCAAAATTGCTTCGTGAATTGCGATTTGCGAAGCGTTAATTCGGACCCCGGATATATTCCCTTCTTTTATATAAGCACTTCATATATAATGAAATTTGTTATGATGTCATAAAATTAACATCCCATTTACTACAACACTTGTTTACTAGAAGTTTACTAATTTAACATGAGTGGGCAGAAAATTATCATGTTATTTTGCTGAAGGGTATTTGACGACATTAAAAATATATTTTCAGTAAAACAGAACCAAAAATACAACAGAATTTGTTATTACTGATTAGGCCCAGATGCTGTCTACTTTATCCTTTACTCTGTCTAATGCCCTATGATTTCACTCATCAAGGGGACAGCCATGCAACTTAATGGTTTACAGAAAGTATTCACATTAGATTATACAAACGGAAAAGGTTAAAGAACTTGTTCCAATGTTTCTTCTTTTTAATGAAACACAGGATACAACTGGCAACGATATCAGTAATGATGAAGTAGTTTTCACTCATGAAATTCCCAGGTGCTGTTGATTATCTCTTTATTTTGTTTCAATGACACTATGATAATGTACTACACAAAATTACAAACATAAAATTTCAAAAAAGTAATTTTACTTATACCATTATGCAGCTCTGTGGGCATCGCCCCAATTCCTGTTTTTTTTTCAGTGCAACAAGGAATTCTCTTGATGTATACAGTCCATGCACATGCAGCGGTTGTCTCCTTAATCTCTGGTAAACACCATTAAAATTATGACATTCTTATTATCATACTTCAACTTTTTAGTGGTATATCCATGAATACATCTTCATCTGGAGAAACAAGCTGGTATGCTAACACATCATCAAGTGACATCATGGCTTCCCCCAGCACCACTCAGCCTCAACCTTCTGATGATTTAGATGGCATGTATGCTACTTTACTCTTCAATGAAGTAAATTCTGACGTAATTGAGAGTGAACTTGTGGCGGAAGCAGTGAAAGTAAATGTTCAAGAAAACATTGAAGACAACACTACACTAAAAGAAGTATTGGTGAATCTTGGTGAACAAATTACATCTGAAAAAATTTCAATGTTTAATTTAAGTCAAGATCACATATGGGACGGAACTAAACGAGCGCTAAATAGAAAATCTTTCAGCCCCGAGAATAAATTATCTGTGAAATTTACGGATGATATTGGGCAATCAGAAGGTGCCATTGACATGGGAGGTCCATCCAGAGAATATTTTACTCTCATAACCAAATGGTTACTAAGTTCTCAACTCTTCTTCGGCGAACCTACATCCAAATTCCTGTCACTGAATGCAACATCTTTGGAGGAAAGGGAATATTTTATGGCAGGGCAAATCTTTGCAATGTCCCTCGTGCACGGCGGCCCTGGTATTAACTGTCTGTCGAGTACTTGTTATGATGCAATAGTTAATTATTCAGGAACGCTTAACCTTACTGCTAAACTTGAAGAAATTCCTGATTTGGAGTTGAGATCCTCCCTTGGTAAATTGCTGCAAGCTCCAAGTGTTAGCGATGCTCATCAAATCATCCATGATGAAAAGTTGGATATTATATTTGATATGTCTGGCACAATGAAAGTGATGCGAACAAAAGCTGATGTTGACAAGGTGCTCCAACTCACAATTGATTGGTATGTGTTGGGAAGATGTGAACCGTTGTACTCCAGTTTTAAGGAAGGCTTGCACGCTTTGGGTGTTCTTGAAGCAATGTCGGTCCATCCAAAGTTGTTCAGAGAAGTATTTTGTTACAAATCTGAATGTTTAACTGCTGGTATTATGGAGTCAATCTTTGAAGTAAATCGAGCAAAAGAAGGTTAAATTGGAGAAATGCAGAAAGTCTGGTGTTGTCTTATTGGAATGACGTCGTGCAAGGTGCAGAAGAAGATTTCACAGAAATTAGTTTGTCTGAAATTTTATTTTTTGCATCTGGCTGCAAAGTGTACCTCCTCTTGGTATGCATGGTGAACTTCAATTTCTTCATGATGTTGAAAATGATGGCAATCTATCAAGGCTACCTAAAGCCAACGAATGTGGATGTATCATTAAGTTGCCTGTTATAAGTTCTTTGAAGGTTTTCATGGCGATAAAATATCTAATACAAAGTTTTGTGGAAACACCACATAAATTTATTTATGCAGAGCTTTCGGTCCGTAAGCCCGGACCGTCAGTGCAAAGCCAAAGTTTGCACGGAAGCATCACAGAAGCGTCACTACGTTCCATTTTTTCCACAGGACAGGTAGCGGGAAGACGTCACGACTCCACAGTTACTAAAACGAATTTACTATCTGCTGCACGAATTCCACTTGCCGTCTGGGGTTCTTTGTCTCTTCAAACGAACCCCAAGGTACACCCGGTGTGGCTTTCCCAAGTAGCATGTCTTTTGGACAAAGATACGAACCATCGTCCGGATCAGTAGGTGGGCGACCAATAGGGCGTTGATTCATGAGGTTTTCCACTTCCAATAAACAGGTATATAACTCGAATGGTGTGACGGTGTGATCACTAATCGCTGTTTTTAACGCATGTTTGCAGCTTTTCACCAGGGCTTCAGTGAACCGTTCTGATGTGGTGCTCCGGGCATGATGCATTTCCATTCAATGCCTTTGTTTGCACAGTAGTCGTAAAGCTCCTTTCCATTCATGTCGAAGATTAACGTTAATTTATATTATAGCACATAATTTAGTTAATATTAACGGACAAGAAACGCCAATCATGTTAGGTATGGCCAATATTGTGAGGACACGTCATTTTGTTTACATATTGAATTTCGTTGAGATCGGCAGCGTACCGCAAACGTAAAAGGGCAGTGAATAGAGATAGTTTTTGGCTTACATGTTTGTTGTTATAATAAAATCGTGTTACAAGCATTACCAGTGATTTTTTTCGCAAATATATACTCAGGAGGCAGGTAAAGTTTGCGAAACGTGGCACCTCAAGCGACGGGATTTGAGAGAATATCGAGCCAGTTTGTTGCGACGTTTACGGTATATTTTGGGGGCGAAAACGCATACGATCAAGTATGTCGGAATATGACAAAGCAAAAGCTTTGTTTGAGAATAAAATGAAACAACTGCGTATGACTTGTTCGAGAACAGGGAATGTGCTAACATCTAACAAAGATACGTCTATTCAATGCCAGCTGGATGCTTTGAAGTCACTGTCGAACGAAGCAGAGATTGTGAGACAAGAGGTTGCAGTGCTTTTGATTGCTAAAAAGCGAGAATGACAATGAAATCATAAAGTGGAATGCGAAGGTCAAAGCCGATATGGAACAAGTGCACGACGATATTAAGTGGATTAAAGTATGGCAAGACGAGTTTAACCAAGCGAAGAACGTTACATCGCAAGAAGAGCAATTCAAGTTTGAAATTAAACTTCACGAGTCGAAGCTAAAGCTTCAGTCAGAACACGAGGCACAGAAAGCGGACATAGAAACGATCAATACAGGGAAGGAAGTTGGCGTAAAACTTCCAAAGTTAGTAATCTCGAAGTATGACGCTTTGTACACAGATTGGATAAGGTTTTCGGGACAATTTAATGAATCAGTTGAGAAATCTGGCCTGGCGAGCGTGGGCAAATTTTCGTATTTAAAAGAACTCTTGTGCAAAAAGGTACGACGAGATGTCGAGTCACTTCCGTTCACTTCTGAAGGCTACAATAGGGCGAGGGCAGTCTTATAGGAGAAATACGGTAAAGAGAACGAAATCGTTAAGGCCTACAGCAGGAAAATACTTGAACTGCCACTAATTACGTCAAGCAATCCAAAAAAGATTGGTGACTTTAGCGACAAATTAACGTACTGTGTACAATCTCTAGAAAGCATGCAAAAGTTAGATGAAGTAAACGGTATGGCATCATTGACTCTCGATAAGTTACCTGCAATTTGAGGCGATTTAGTGCGACAAGACAGTGATTGGGAATCTTGGAATCTCGGGAAACTCAAAGAAGCATTACGTCTTTGGGTGCGAAGAAATTCTTCAGATCCATCACGACAAGACCACACAGATGATCAAGAGAAGAAGAGATGGGATGGGGCTGTAAGAGTATTTCATTCTCGCCAAAGACGGGGATGTATATACTGCAACAGCGTTGATCACAAAGCTAACGACTGCCAAAAGATTTTGTCCTTTCAAGATCGGAGAGAAATCTTGGCGAAGAAGCGGCTTTGCTGCAACTGTGCCCTCGGAAGCCATCGGGCAGCTCAGTGCCAAAGCAAAAAATCGTGCCAGAACTGTGATAAACGGCACCATACATCAATATGTGACAAGCCACCACCAGAGGAAGTCAAGAAAGTTACATTAACACCAAATGGAGTTGGAGGAGGAGTCTTTCCCGCAGTTCTATTGAAAGTCGATGGAATTATAACACAGGCACTTATTGATACAGGAGCCGGTAGCTCCTACATGTCTGCAAGAGTCGGAGGAATGTTAAACAAGAAACCGTGTGAAGTATCCACAAAATGAGTAGAGAGGCTGATGGGCACTCATCAGTTGAGAATGGAAACCTTTAACGTTGAAATACAATCACTTGACGAATCTTTCCAAATGGACACCAAGCTAATGAAGGTAAACAGGAATGAGTTGTTGACAATCAATAATCCACATCATGATAGGATAAAAGCTAGATATCATATTTGGAGCAAGTCACTATTGAAGACAATGATGAGAAAGATCAATTACCAATCACGTGATCTTGGGCATAGGAGAATATGCGAGGATCAAGACCAACAACCCCACTTTGATCGGTGTAACTGGAGGGCCTGTAGCTGAACACACAAAACTGGGATGGTTCATGATGTCCCCAGGTACCGAGCCAGACCATCAAAAGATGCTCCAAACAGAAACCAGCTATGTAGACTACGAGGAATTGTGCCGGTTGGACGTCCCGGGTCTTTGAGATTTGGCCGAAAGTGATCAGCGAGTGGTTCCGACGGAATTCAAGAAACAGTTGGAGAGGTGTTATGAAGGATGGTACGAGACAGGGTTGCCCTGGCGGGGCAATCATCCGCATCTCCCGTCCAACAAAATTGGTAGTTTGCTTCGTCTAAGCAGCTTGACGAGGAAGTTACAGCAAGACTGTAATATCGACAAATACGATGCGGTGATACATACACAACTGCAGGAAGGAATCATAGAGAAAGCCCCTGAGAAAGTGTCAGGACGTGAGTTTTACATTCCACACAAGGGCGTGGTGAAGGAGACTTCAGAAACCACCAAATTGCGCATCGTGTATGATGCTTCAGCAAAAGCCGACCCAACATCACCTTCGCTCAACGAATGCCTGAACCCAGGCCCACCACTACAAAACAAACTCTGGGATGTGCTGGTGCAACAAAGGACATTTC
>JAODVM010372882.1:0-10882 GCA_025400095.1 Phenganax marumi
AGTGAATTTGGACTTTCTATGGTTTATCCTAGATTTCTATCGTGTTTTAAAGTAGTCCCCGATGGGGGGCAACGAAACTCGTTTTCTAGGCGACTTTTCGTGCCAGAGAATACGGCCTATACATCTGTAATGTTAAAATCGCCGTATTTTATTAAAAAACTTTTTTCATAGAAAGCTTAGAGATTGAGCTACCATAAACATGCAGTCGAGTTAATGATTTGTTTTAATTTTTTAAGAAAACTACCCTGAAGAAACTTGAGTAATTGTCATAAAAAAAGAAGCAAGCAGTGTGTCAATTCCAAGTTACTTGTTACTATGGCAACAAGAAACTTGGCGATTTTTTTTTTGCTTCTTTAAAACTTTAATACTATAAGCAATGATGTCGTCAAATTTCATTGCCATTCGCAACGTAAGGCGGAAAAGACGGCCGCTAATATAATAATCTGGTGCAATGAGTGAAAACTGTAGGGACCTAATTTAATCAAACTGTAGTTCATAAACGTTGTAACTCCCACTCGTTTTCGCAAGGCACAGCGAGGGAGTTTGTCGCTTACTACCGACTCGCGAATATCACACAGAACTCGTACGCATAGAATTGTTTAACGATGATCGATGATAGAAGATATCAACTAAACAAGAATTAGACAGTTTTGAGCGATAAAATAAAATGCAGATACCGTAATGTATAAATAACAACGACGATTAACCGTTTCTTCTCGCTTGTGCCCAGATCGCACACAACACCAAATATAAAAGTCAAATATTAAACTCATGCATATAATAGAGTAAACCTCGCAAAGTTAACAACACTGTTCTAAAAAGTTAAAGTCTTGGCTGAGAGTCTGGCACTAGTGCCGTGAAGGCACTTACAAATGGGATTGTCCATACCAATGTGACACAATTGTTACAAATCCTACCGTTAATGTAACGTCATTTTAGTTGCCGTCTTGGAGTATTCGTACTGAAATTATCGCGTCTTGGCAAGATAATCCAAACAGAGTTTGTTTGATGATTTTACCTTACGGAGCAAGTATGCTATTGTTTCTTTATCCGCTTAACTCATTGCTAGTTTGCTGTCTTTCTAGTTTATCTTTACGCTGGCATCTGAGTAGAAAAACGGGAGAAGTACTGCGAATTGTTGATCGTGGTAATACAAGTATCAACACTTTGTTGAGGTAGGCATATGTGTAATAGATAGCAATAGTATAGTTATAGAAAAATTTACAATGATTGGATCATAAAACTTTCATGCTATTTAGTTCCGTGCAAACAACAATATAAGCATCAGTTTGGGGATATACCATGTATATATATTTTTATTATCGCAAAGCTTTTGGTCTGTTAACGCTGACCTTCATCAGTGCAACTGATTTCCTCTTGTGAAAAGAGTCCGTCAACTCTTTTGCTGAAAGTTGTACGTTTACTCTAGACAGCACGGTTTGTACCTACGGGGAAAGTTGGCAGGGTGGTTTGGATGAGCAAATTAGAAAAGTAGTATCACAATTAATCGCTCAAGTTAAACATACATAAGGAATTATTGCGTAACATAATAGACATGCATGATTATTCAGCCATAGGGCTGCGAAATATTTGTGGCGGAAAATGGCGGAAAGATCCGCGTGTGCGCCGTACCTACAATAAAATGCGTTCTATTTGTTATGTTGCTCTCCCGATTAAAGAAGACATTTCCTTCCACCCTATACGTGCAGCTTTGTATATATGAGCATCGCATACAAATGTATCTGCTCTTACGTCCTATAGAAGTGGCGGTTATTTTTCAACACAACACAGCATAGTAATGCATATGTGTGCATTGCCCTCATGTACGTTATCTGCGCCTTGTGAGATGAATTTGGACAAAGGAATCTCTTTGTTTGCAATTCAAATTCCGTCCAACATGGCGAAAATCTTTTTGCTCTTTGAATGTCAAGAGAATGGTTGCTCATCATCTATAGCCAATTAACGATTTTGGCCTTGACTTTAAATTAGTCTACTGCATATGAGTTTGATAAATGAAATTTGAAAACTTTATGTCATCCTGCATCGTTACTTCTTTTAGTTATTTGCTGTTCAATATTGTCCCTGTGGTGGCAGACATCGTCATCGCTATAATATACTTTATTCTGGCATTCAACGGATACTTTGGGCTTATTGTTTTCATCACCATGGGCTTGTATTTAGGTAAGTTAGCTTAAAACGATTTTTCAAAAAAATTTTTGTAATCGCGTGTTTCCACAATACGCAAACTAACCTGGGTTAGTTTTTTCAAGTTCAAGTTCAACTTCAGGTTTATTAGGAAAGAGGAACACCTATAGCAGCTATATTACACCGCTGAATTGCATGTTACCGTTACATATAAAATGGAATATAGTTGATAGAAGTTAAATGTTTTACAGGTTTACGCACAAGTTAAAACATATTACAACTTACAGAAAATTGATTGTAGGCTCTTACAGACGAGCAAATTTTCTATGATAGACTTTTATGTTACACGGTTTATACGCCCGTCTGTACGGGTCACTTCGCCACATTTTTCTGTGACAAACGCGTAACGCGTTTGTTCCAAAGCTAGTGTGCTAGCTTTTAACGAACGCATGTGTCATAGAAAAATGGGGCAAATGACAAACTTTCTTCGTCTGTACGGCCGACAAAGAAAGTATGACAAATAGTGTGAGCCATTGATGAACATGGTTTGCGTACAGACGATCGAGAAATTTGCCACATGGAAAATTTGTCATAGATATAATTTGTTGCACGTACACACGGGTATGCGTCACATGTGACACAGAAAATTGTCACAGAGTTTGTGATAGAAAATTTGCTCGTCTATAAGAGCCTTTATTACGACGTGTTACCGGGTTAATTTGAAACCTGCTTACTAGGTAGGTTCGCCCTGGGTCAAACCCTGCTTAAAACTACATGTAAACAAACCGAGGATCTCACCGTAAATTGCATATACTCTGTATACTATGCGACGTTTATGCTCGGAATGTTCCCGGAGCTTTCGGGAAAAAAATTCGTAGCACCGTTTTTTCACATCAGAACAATTGTGCACAAATGGCCAACGATAAGACATGCAGAGGATTAGCCAGGATAGTTACGATATTATTCAAAACGTTCTGCATCTACCTTTTTCTCAGTTTCAAGGGAGCTTTGAAAGGGTTTTTCTGAGCGTTTAACGGGTCGTTTTTATAGCTCAACCTTCTTCATGGGAAAAGGTTCTTTAAGGAAAGTGTATATATCAACGTAATCGCGATCATGCTAATAAAAACGAAAAACACTTTGTCTTTATTCGTCTTTTTAATTTTCACAAAACTGCTTTTGAATTTTGCACCAAAACTAAGTCAAGTGAGGTGGATACGCGGTCGTGCGAACCAGGGGTTTGACCCGGGGGTCAAGTTAACCCACCCGGGTGGAACTCTTATTAGTTTGCGTAGTGTAAACTGGGTTTGGTATGTACATATGCGAAAACAATTTTTTTATTTCAGGGGAGATCACCGATATCATTCGGTGATATTGCCCTCGGCGAATAATTGTTAAAAGTGGTATTGAGAGTATTGCAGTAAAACATGACTTGTCATTTTTGTAGCGTTAACTATTATTATTACGGAATGGCGTACGAAGTACAGGCGTGAAATGAATACGAAGGATAACCTGACAAAAGCAAAGGCTGTTGATTCATTGTTGAATTTTGAAACTGTAAGTGTCCTTTCGGCGCAGGTTGTTACGCTTTGGCAAGTCTTTTTTGAGGACTAATATAATGAATGGGAGAGTGTGTATATACCCAGGTTTCCATACGGTCGCAACTGTCGTAAAGATTGACTTACGATTTTCTTAAATATCCGAAAGAAAACAGTGTCAACATTATTAGGGAGGCAATCATTAGAAGGTAACATGCGTGTGAGATGGAGAGCTGTTATGAAGAATGGGGAATCTGGTTCTCCTTATTGCTATCGCTATCCTTTCATATTACTTACATTTATTTTTTTCTCTTTATTTTTTTTCTCTTTATTCATTGTAAGTTTATGATAAATTGTTGTTAAAGTATTAAAGTAATAGTTTGGCCGTTAAAGCCTGATTTTCACTGGCGACGTAAGCATAAGAGAGAATGCAACGCCAAATTTTCCTGTGAAGATTACAGAAACAAAGCTAAGCAGTAACTTCTTGCATGGGCTCATTGGTTCTTTTGCTTATGCTTGTGTTTATGTCGATGCTGATGTCGTGCACATGTTACGCCTTTTGCCTTAACCTTAGTCGAGGGTAAAATCTGTGCTTTCAGCGATATCGCGACTCTTAGTTTACGACTGTTATGACCATATGGAAACCAGTCCTATGGATAGGGTTACTAGTTTCGCGGAGGTGGTGTTAAATTTGGCGGCATTGTATCGGAATTGATCTCGATTACACGCCGGTTTTCATGTTTATTGCTTCTCAAACGAATTTGTGAGAGCATTTTTTACTGTGGTATCACGACTGCATGCATTTGCATGGTGCTGATTTTTGTGTTTAGCTTATATTAATTATTGAGTTTGAGAATGGTTTGAAAAGCCTTTTTCTCATACGTCTCTGTTCTTCACGGAAGGTGAAAAATTATTTATAATAGACTAAGGATTTTACTCACCAGTATAACCGCCAGCAATAGAAATCAGATCGTCATCGGTATATGAGAACCAAGCTTTAAAATAAACTTTTGTGTGAGTTTAGACTTCAAAGAAGTTCCTTAGCATGTGAATATGTTGTTTTAATAGAAAATGCTTTCCACATTTAGGTGAAGTATTATAATGCAGAAGATTATGAAGTTAATCGTTACAATGAAGCCATTGAAAATTACCAAGTATGTTTTCTAAATTGTAATTAATTGACGAGGTCTTAAAAAGAGATTTATCGAACCAGGTCTTTTTGGCACAGACCAACCGAGAATTGGACCAGAAAGACCGAGACTCGATATTTTTTTGCATGTAAAAGCCGAACAAGCGAGGTTAGTAAAAAGTTGATTGGGATTAGGCATTTGAATATTTTCGAAAAAAAAACAAGAATGCGTCATTTGAAATGCATAAGTTGCGTGGTACACAGTTGCATGGTCGGTGAAAGAAAAAGTGATCGATATGTTGCATCCTTTCCCCTTGAAAAAAATTACAAATCTTATAGAAGAATGTAATTTTCAACTTTTTTGTAACTTTGGCCGTCTTGGTGTAAGGAATGTGGGTTTTTTGTCATGGTCCTTTGGTCTATTACGGGAAAGTAGTGGCTGCTAAAAGTGCTTGTAAGCCAATCGCAGCGCGCTATTTTGCTGGAAGCTCAACTTTAAAATTTACATTTGACTTGGACTTTGTTTAGACGTTAAATCCTTGGGAAAAAACTTTTCATACTAAATTCGATGAAAATGCAATAATCCATGCTTGTTCTAAGCTGTTCTGTTTAGAGAGCTAGAAAATACCCTGGCTTTGCTTTGCACTCGTACGGATATAGCGTTCTTTTGTTCACGATATTCTGCGCTCTCCTATGAGTTTATTTTCCTTTTTCCATGGACAACCATGTAATCAGCCTCTTAATAGTCAGGCAGGAGCATGCATAGCAAAATTTGTTACTTTATTTCTAGGAAGCTCCTTACAGTTACGTGCAGGAAACTGACTGCGAGCCGAATTTTAGCACGCGCACGTAGCTTGGATTTTTCACGCAGTTTCGTGGTAGAAACAAAAGTTCGGCCATTTAATAGTCCTACAAAACTTTGTAAACCATTGTCTATTAATTGTTATTAAAAGAGTTAAAAAATATTATCTAAGATATTTGTATATGTAAAACGTTTCCACGATTATTGTATAATGTTTCAAAAGCTAGCTTTTAATCGGCGGCGGTTCTGGAGTTTTGGCGGCGATAGAAACTTGTATCGTATATGCTGCGCCCGCGTGCAATAGTTTATGAGTCAGCGACCGTTTTATATAAGGCGAATTTGCGTATTAAACGCTGCATTTTATCAAATATATTTACGTTTTCTCATTATAGTTTCGTCGGTGGCCCATCTTCAAATTTTGACCGCACGCTATAATTTTATTATATTTTATATATTTCGATTTTTGAAAAATTCTTTCATGTGGAAATCTTTCAAAACCATTTTAGCTTTTACAAGAATCGCACCAGACAATTTTTTAAACTTTCATGAGTTCAGAACATCATACTCTACTAGCTGATATACGAAATAAAGAAGATGGGTCACTGACTTCGTTTTTGAGTTACAGACAATTTTTTGCATGAATTATCAGGTTTTATTCTTTCGTCATTTTGCCATTGCTACACTGACTTTGTCAAAACTGAGTTCTAAATGTTCTTTTGATGTTGAATATTGCTGCCAAATAGAATAGAATGCGCTATTGGCATGAATATGCCTTTCTTATAGAGAAGTTTGAATGTCAGCGCAACTGTAGGGAGCCTCCTTAAGTAAACAAAATAGTTTAACCATTTATTTTTGTGCTACTTTCAGGACAGCGAATGGCAGTCATTAGCAAGCCTTAATCTTCTGAATGTCGTTCAAAATATTATAATTACTTTTGGACTACTGGCAGGAACGATTTACTGTGGACACCTGGTTGTTGAAGGAACTCTCAAGGTACAGAGTATAAAAATAAGAATTTGCTTCTTAGTGCATGGTTTCAGCAGAAAAAGAGCAAAGTTGAAATAGCCATTTCATTTAAAAACTAGAAGTACAGGTATTGAAACAGTTTTGTTGTTCTAGCAGTGTACATTATGAATCTTCCCTTTCACTATAGGCTGTTGACAGAGTTATAGTCATTCTTAAACGTTCCTGTAGTATCTGAAAATTGTATTGGATTTAATAACCATTGTTTTTCAACATACGATAGCTTCATAATGACGGTCGAATCGTCAAACGTCGTGTAGTAAAATCTTGAACTAGTAAATATTCTACAGACGAACAGAAAAACAAACGGGAAAACAAACAGACAACCAAGCAAACATGTTTGAAACACTCGTTGGGGGGGCGAAATTGCAATAATCGTTTTGCTTTTCAGTTGTATAATTCAATTTTTTCCATTATCACTGGAAGTAGTTAAAACATGTTTGTACAATGCTATTATTAATGTCCTACTGATATAACCTAACGAACAGGTTTGCAACGCTCTTTAATAGAAGGAATTACAGTAGCTTCTTTTACCTTTGACTTATTTCCATGTAACTCCAACTTTCCCTGTTACAGCTGGAGATATAACGTGTTCTAACATCAATGAAGTGAACATTTTCTATCTTTAGGTCGGCGATTTTGTGTTATTCATAAGTTACGTTGTTCAGCTGTATCAGCCATTGAATTATTTTGGAACATACTACAGGTAAAAGAACACAATTCTGTTCTGAGCATTTTGTATGGAATGCCGATTGTTTCAATAATACTTGTTTCGTAAAATATAATACTTAGTCCAAAATATACAACTTCAGGTCATATTTCCAAAACTTATGATCGCAAATATAAAACTTCATTGCAAATATAATACTTCACTGCAAATATAAACACTTGTTCGAAAATATATAAAACTTCTTCTCAAATATAAAACTTCTTCACAAATATAAAACTTGTTGTGCAATACCGGAAATGACACAGCACAGGGTTTTATGTGCTTATTGCTTATATATAGTTACTTCGCAGCGTATAAGCTGAATTATGTAACTATTTACAATGGTTTTCTAATGTGTGCATTATGTATATGAATTTATATTAGTTACCTTACACTGTCTATTTTTACAACAATCAATTTTTAGTTTCCTAACCGTTTACCTAGGCTACCCTGTCAACTTCCCCTGTAGGAGGAAACCGGAGTGCCCGGGGAAAACCTAGACTTTCGGCAGAGTAGTTGAGAGACTCTTTTCACTAGAGGAAGTTAAGTCCGCGCTGAAAATCGAATCCACAAACTCAGTCGTGAAAGGCGCATATCCTAGCGACTGTGCCACTCATTTAAAAACTAGTTGCGTAACAACGTATAAGTTAATTATAATCCGATTACTTATTAATTCAAATTCACACAGGGGACTTATAAATCAGCTATGCAGACTTGTCGGCACAATATGAGAAAATAATAATGCAGAAAATAGGCGTACGGATCGTTTACAACCGCAGGAAACAATAGGTGAAGCAATTTCAAAACTTCTCCCAATTGTGAACTGGAACACCAGATTAACAAACGCAACCAGCACCAGTAACACCCACTTAGAAGCCTCATAACACGCCAGAGTTTGTGTCAAAGCGAGTAAACGGTCAAATGACCCCACAACAAAATGAGGCCGAGCGATTAAAGAAAATGAAAATAACAGTTTCAGCTGTAGGCGAGAACGAACAGGTCGAGGTCGGCCTCATTTTGTCGTTTCGAAACCACAAATTGAAGGGTTGCAAGAGCTTGGGTTTTCAAAGTAAGACATATTTCACAACCAAAGAAGATGGTGCATCTTTTTCCTTTGTATAAGGTTTCTTTCGTTTTCTTTTCCTTGAGCATCGCTCATGGAGAACGGACGTGATGTTTCGAGCTCCGCAACTCCGAGCCAAAATTTGGCTAAGTCTTTACTGGATTTCTCAAAGGATAAATCATTTGGCATAGCTGAACTAAAAAGTAGTAAGAAGAAAACTGAATTACAGCTTAAACCGCTTGGTTTGGCTTGGTCGGGCGATTATGAATCTTTAAAACAATTTGTAGCCGAAACATTACATCTTGACGGCACCTGGTCTCAACCGGGAGGGGACAAAAAGGTTTTTGTAGCTAAGTATGTCTCTATCGTATGGAGAAAAAATAAAAGCGTTCTGGATATTAGTGGCGAGCAGGCAAGTCAATTGAGGAGAGAATTTTGTAGACATATCTGCGATCATCAAAGCGGATCGGGTGAGGAATCGACAAAAATTAGTGAACTTAAGAAAGGACAGTTACTTAACAGAGAGGCTATTGAAGATTTGTCGGCAAGTGTCAAACACATGAATGTTCTGGTTTCAAAATTTCAAGACTTTATGAACGAGACTAGAGGAAAAACTACTGATCAATCTGTTGACTATAAGAGCTTACATGAAAGACATACTAATGAAGCACAAACCTCTAATGTAAATGCATGTGATGCCAAAAGTGATAATCACGCCTCAGGGGAGCAGTTAACGAGCACTAACCAGAATGTTTGCGGTAGTAATAATCAAAACATGCAAGACAAATTGCCGATGGCTAATTTGAGAGCTGATGACGCACCTGACCCAAGTGCTGTTATAAACGGGGACAATACATACGCCAAAGTGGTAGCATGTCAGTCATCAGCTACTTCAACAAGTAAGAAAGATAAGCTCAATGGAAAAACGTTAATGATTAATAATGCAGGAAATAATGACGAAAGCTTGGATGCTCAGAAAGTAAGTGAAAATAATATTGATGATATTGAGGGATTTGTTGGTGTTCAATGGAGACGAAGCAGAATCAAAAAGTTTTTCCTATCAGGAATTGCCGAGAACATGAAAGACCAAGATATTCTATCTTACTTGGAAAAGAGATAGGTAAAACCAACGCACATAACCTTGTTTACAAGCAAATGGAAAGGGACACTGTCTGCAAAATTACATATTCCAGCAGACGTATGCCCGTTGATCGAAAATGAATCATTTTGGCCTAGGTTTGTACAGTGTAAATGCTGGAAACCTTCATCAAGGGAGTGCAAAACAACTAACTCCCCTAAACTCGCTGGGATTAAAAAACCTGCGCAAAAGCAAGATAGCATTATGACCGATAAGGGAGAACCTTCTTTAATATATAATGGACTACACAATACCAGTACTAATTACTTGTCGAAGATGCGGACGTAATGAGCGCAGCACCAAGAAAGGACGAGGCAGGCGTGTATATAACACAAACCTGTTACGAGTGAAAACTTTAAAACGAGGTCCTCCTGTTATGAAAGTTACACCAAAATGTATGGTGATTAATGCTAGATCAATGGTCAAGCCTGATGCGGCATCAGCACTCCATGCTGAACTGACTTCAAATAATATTGAAATATGTGTAATATCTGAGACGTGGCTTTCACAGAAAATACAGTCTACTTTGATTTGCCCGAGTGGCTATTGTTTAGTGAGAAAAGATCGTAACTCAAGCCAGCATGGAGGTGGCGTTGCAATTCTTTGTAGGAACGATTGGAAAGTTAAAGAAATTGCTGACCTACAGAATAACTTTGAGTGCCTATGGTGCGAAGTTCAAACAACAAACAGTAGGTATTATATTGGAGCTGTTTACTACCCCCCTAATCCAGAGTATCCTGAATCTGACTTTTTAGACCAGCTGTCTGATAACTGCGAACAGATTTTACTGAGCAATCCCAATGCTAGATTGATCATTGCAGGAGACATAAATCAGCTAAAGACACAAAGTTTTCGTGACGCGTACAACCTAGAACAATTAGTTAAGAAGCCCACAAGGGGTCCAAGAACATTGGATGTGTTTTTCACAAACTGTCCACACCTGTGGAATCAACCTTCCGTCTTCAAAGGACTCGTTGCGTCCGATCATTTGGTGGTTATGGTTAAGCCAAAGCTTCAGGCTAAACCTGAACGAAAACATGTTTACTTCAGAGACACTAGGCACCATCGAAAAATTAATATGGAGAATAAATTAAAAGTCTTTGATTGGAGTAAAATATATAACGCTAAAGATGTTGAAGAAGCAGTGTTGTTGTTGAATCAAGAAATTACTCTTATGTTCAACCAGAGTTTTCCCTTAATTAAGATCAAAGTCTCTTCACGTGATCCACCCTATATGTCACCATTAGTGAAACATTTATGTAAAATCCGGAACAAAAAAATAGCTGGTGGTATAAATACTGAACTTCAAGAAAGAATAAACAAACTCATTCGAGATAA
>JAODVM010372993.1:0-10881 GCA_025400095.1 Phenganax marumi
CAAGGAAAACTTGTTCGTCGTACACACGAGCAAGTGAACTCGTCAAGAAACTTGTCAAGGAAAACTTGTTCGTCGTAGACACGAGCAAGTGAACTCGTCAAGAAACTTGTTAAGGAAACAATTCCAGAAACTTTTCAAGGGTAACTTCTATCATAATGCTTGTGAAACATTTTGTAGTCGTGACTGTTCTGTGTTTTTTTAAAGGTACATTTAGTTGGTGATAAAGATTTCAAAGAGCAATGGTGCGAAGTGCTAAGAGCTGCCGGTTGTGAAATCATTTCGAAACTACCGAATAATGTTCTTCAAAAATTGCAACACGACGAGGACGACTTCCGGTGTGACGTCATCGTGGTGGGTAGTGATCACGTGGCGTATAGTACCGTTCAGAAAGCCAGGCTGTTGAACATTGCTACGGTAAGTGTGCACTGGGTGAAACAATGTATTTTAACGGGGGAACGGGTAGATTATTACGCGCACAATAGTTTTATATATAGAATAGAGTAGATAATGAAGATTTTATATATTATATATATTAGAGAATAGAATGCTTTCCTTAAGGTCGTTGCTAGCGAGGTTCAGATTTGACTTTCGATGGTTATGCTAGTATTTGATTGGTTACAGTAGTACCAATAGAAGCGTTCCGAGAAATGTTGACCAGTTCATTTCCTAACTTCAAGGAACTCCTCAGAACAATTCCCTAAAACTTTAAAAAAGTTCTGTGAAAAGTTCTTAACTTCATGTTTCGTTGACCAATCAAATTTTATATTTTCGTTTTAATCAGTTTGATTGGTCAATGACACTGGAAGTTGGGTGCTTTCTAATGAAATTTTCAAATTTGAAGGGAATTACAGAGAGAAACTCCTCAAAGTTAGGAAATGAACTGGACGGCATTTTTTGGAATGCTTCTGTTGGCCCGAGTGAGCAATTTACTGACAGCCATCTCTTTGGTAACTCATAGTGGAAGGCAAATCTGAGCTTTGCTATAATTGTAAAGAACGGTTATCAAAAGGCATTGTTTACAAGGCGAACTTTCATGGGCTGCACCTAACGCCAATCAATGCCAATCAGCCCAAGCGAGGACCTTAATGACATTGAATTCATTTACATTAGGTGCAGCATGTGAAAGGAACAACGCCTAAACCGGCCTGACCTAAGACACTCGCGACCTTAAAGACCCGTCTACACGAGCGAATAAAATGTGTCAACTTTTGCGTGATAACTTTTACCGGGCAATCGGGCAATTTTTGAGTGGCAAATACATTTGTTGAAAAGCTGGAGTGTTAGCTTTTATGCGACAAGGAAAAGTTGTCATATACACGAAAAATTGCTCGTGTAGATTACTCGTCACAGAAAAAATGGCATAGATCACTACAGGGCAATGGTTTCGTCTGCGCTTGCACTTTGTTTATTTATTTATGCGTCATACCGATGTTCAAACCTACTTTTTGAACAGGAATCGACAGTTATTTATATGTCATCTACGTATTTGTCACAAAAAAATCGTCACATATTATATCCTCGTGTAGACGAGGCTTAAAGCCGGTTACAGACGAGCAAGTTTTTCTATGACAAGTTTTACTCGACAAGTTTTTATTGCCAATTACACGTGTGTATAGAAACAATATTTTTCAACCACAAGTTTACCTGTGACTAGCATTTTTTGATCGTTTGAACGTGTCGATAAGTTTTGCTCAACAAAGACGGTATGTTCGTGGCCGTGCCTAAACTTTGACAAATATTCTTTAATGACACATTCAGACGAGCAAAAACTTTACTTTGCCAATTTTTACTGTGACAAGTACACTTGTTCAAAATCAAGCATGTTTGATTTTGAACAAGTGCATTTGTCGCAGTAAAAATTGCCTCAGTTGAGCGTACGCACGGGCAATTCAAACTTGTCAAGTAAAACTTGTCACAGAAAAACTTGCTCGTCTGTAACCGGCTTAAGCCAAAAATCAAATTTTAGAAGTTTTGTTGACTGCACTGACTTTTGTACGTTGCAACAACTAGGAAATTATTATGATATAGCAAAATTTTATAGATTCTATTTCCACCATAGTTTTTTAATAGCTATAGTTTGAAAACTCCAGTGATTGGTTGAAACAACTTGTATTTTATACAAGCCATTGATATCTATATAACTGGATTGCACATCCCTATACAGTCAGCTGTCAGATTTTGAAGCCATCGCAGCCATCTTGGTACTCCATATTCGTGACTGGTTACCATGGTTTCGATTGACCGTAAATGTTTCGGCGGCCATATTGGTACTCAAAATTCGTGATTTTCGCTGGCTTCACTTTTGCAGCCAGATGTGCAATCCACTGAATCCAGTTATACAGAAATCAATGATACAAGCTCTTAACTGTGCTTCCATTGCTATTGGTCTCAATTCAGTTAAAAATATGAAAAACACATTTCATATTAATCTAAACAAAGTTTTCAACCAAACTTTACACAAAGTTTAAACTTCTGTCGATTTTTTTGAATACCTCAGGCATGTTGGAGGATGCCCTCTATGCCAAAGGTAGTTTCAAACAGCCAAAACTTCAGTGTTAATAGCACATGTAAAGTGGTCTTAGTCCCATTTTGATTTTCGTCTCGTTTCATTCGTCACTGGCTTCATCTGATTTTGTACTGGGGTTTTGCTCTGATCAGAGTTCATGTATGCCAGACAAATGATGCATCCTGTGAGCATGATCAGACCAATACCCATCACAGTTTTGTTCTAGAAAATATTGGTCAATTTAATGCCTTATCACCAGACAGACACCAGCAATTGTAATCGAACATATTGATAGTAGACTTAGTAGTTGAATCATATAATTTAGGGGTCCAAAGTCTTAGTTCCAGGTTTTTTGTTCATGTTTATAAAGTATTATTTTGGTGCAGCAATCGTTCAACAACACCGTTCAAGGGTGAATACTTTATTTAATTTATAAGAAATAGGTAATCTACTTTCAAAGTGACAAACAACAAAACGAACAGACCAACTGCACTTCTCTGCATTTTAATGATTTTAATAAAGTGATATGAACTGATCTGTTAAAAGAGCATTTCTTGAAATGTCATAAATGTTCACTTACTGGCTTTATAAATAGTTCAGGATTGATCATCCTTGAGACGAGTGTGCCTCTCTTTAGTATATGTCGATTGACTTCATTCTGTTGGGAATTTTTGTTTTTGTCCACCATATTGGATTTGGATCTTCTAGCTTTAGGTCTCACGCTCCTAGCTTTTGCCGCGCGGTCCAGTGTTCTGGTGCAACAAATATGATTTTGTGGGTGATGAAATATAATATTAAACTATATCATTCTACTAAAAAATTGTCTATGTGCTAGAACATGGTATTAGATATTTGATAAGAAGAGAGTACAGCTATTAGTTCATAATCTGTTTATAAAAGTACCAAAATAGTTTTAAAAATTATGCAACGATGTCATTGGTCGAAGTTATGGTCCACCATTTTGACACACCCCAGCACTAAATCACTTCGACAGATCATAACTAGAAATGCTGCTACTATTTCGGAAAGTAAGTACGGGGCTTTGGTCACGAGACCTGCAATGAAATTGTCAAGCACACCTGTTGTTGCCATTCTGGGATGGAACGATGCAACAATGAGAAACATACAAAAGTATGGCCTGATATTTGAGAAGAAACACTGGACTACAGTTTGCCTACCAGCAACATCATTTAATACATTCTTCAGACCCAGCAGCAAGGTGAAAAGCATCAGCATGCATACAATGGAACTTTTGAAGCAACTGACATCTAGTGGAAGTCCTGTATTGCTATACTCACTAAGCAGTGGGGGTTGTATGGTTTATTATCACATTGTAAAAGCTTTAACAACTCCTGGTACTCCCAACTATAATGCATTTAAAGTGATTGGTTCCATTTTTGACAGTTGTCCTGTGAAAAACACGTTTGAAGGTATCCAACGGTTACAAATTAGCGTCACAGAGAGGGTCACCAATCCTGTGGTGAAATCGTTAATTTGGCATGCTGTTGGTATAACAATGCCCTTGGTTGTGAAATTTGAGCCCTTATTGGCGGGGCTTTTTGATGATTTGCAATCCATGACACTAGGTTCTCCAGAGTTGTACCTCTATTCAAAAGAAGACAAGTTGGCGATGTATGACGATATTGATGACTACATTGCTCAAAGGAAAGCCGAAGGCTTTACCGTTTTTGACAAGCGATGGGATGACTCCGCTCATGTTTCTCATTACATGAACAACCCTGACCAATATCTTGAAGTGCTCGAAAAATTCTTGGAATTTGCCTGCATCAAGATAATAATTATTAGATAGTTAGATACTTAATACAAGGTTTTGCGGAAACATCACGTAAATTTATTTATGCAAAGCTTTCGGTCTGTAAGCTCGGACCGTCATCAGTGCAGTGCTTATGGACAGTCCTGTCCGGGCATATGGATCGAAAGCTTTGCATAAATAAATTTACGTGGTGTCTTCACAAAACATTGTAAAAGACATTTTAATCACCATGAAAACATTCAAAGAACTTAGTTAGATACTGTTGCATCTTTCTTATGTACTCTGTTTTGAGTTTTAATGAGTTGGTAGCTAGCTGATTACTGTTCTAGCTTTAGTTTGTCAATGGGACGCCTATGTGTCTTAATGTTAACTTAACTATTCAATGGGGTCTCTTGTTAGCAATGCACGGTTACGCACCCAAAAATTGTTGTCGCCCTGTCTAATGTCAGATGATTTTCTTCTTAAAGGGAGGCGAGACTTTTGAAGAAAATCATTTGGTGTGCTGAACAGAGGAATTTGACGTAAACTAGGCGCTAGACAATTCTGAAGTGAAAAATTACGTCTTTGAAAACGATTTTAACTTTTTTCATCTTTAGTGTTATTTGAACTAGCTCTGAATGAAAATTAGTTACGGCGATTGGTATGGGTTACCTGTACTGTGCGTCTTCTGAAGTTCTGCTTCCCGAATCCAAGATGGCGTTTTGGCGTTCTGCAAGGCAAGGTTAGTATAAAACCAAATAAAAGTAGACGAACTGTTGTTTTTTGTAGATTGAACCGTGCTCTTCGTATAGCGTATGAAGAGCATATACCAGAGTAGAATAAAATACTAAATCTTCAGTTACTTGCCATTGAGTTAATTTAAACATATTAATGTTATACTTGTGTAAGTTGTGTTGTGAACTGAGCTATGAAAAGTATGAGATAATGTGGCACGAGTTTCCAAAACCTAGTACGAACAATAATAAGCTCGATTATCAGTTTTGTCTGTGTGTGCAGATTATTGAATGGTACATTGTTAACCAATGCTCTATAAATATTAGTCAACGTTATGCAGCATGGAAGTGCCAAGATTAATGTTGATATGTAGGCAAACGCACTGTTTCATTTTGCAGCTAGAACCTTTTAACCATATAGACACATTTCAGCCGTTTGTTCATCAGGAGGTCATTGAAGTGTGTCTGTGAAAACTATTATGACAACAAGTTGTTTCTAACAGATAACATGTCAAAAGTAAGACTTGTTTCAAATGTTGAACATTCCAAGTGCTGGAACTGTTGCATATCACTTAAAGATTTTGTATAAGCTTATTTGCAGCAGATTCAGCTTGTTGAAATTTCGACATTTAAAACAGGCCTAGCATGGGGAGCTCGTTATTCTCCTTGCTCCCAGCCAGTCACTGAATTTCGAAGGACATCGTTCAAACATAGCAAAGGTACATCGAGCTGTTAGCAACATGTGGATCACAGCTTTGCCTCAGGGGGTTAGGGCTTTGGTCAGGGAGGAGACTACAGGACTTGGAAAAAAAACCCCAAAGTCAAATGAGAAACTTCACCATACTTTATTTTTTTAAGCTGGTACATTTCTGAAGAAACACGGAGTTCGATATTGCTATAATGAAACAAGACCAAATTTAAGAATTGATAAAAATACAAAGATTATCTGTCAAGGTTTTACAGGAAAGCAAGTAAGTGTAAGATTCTGCTTGTAGAACAACTGTAGCGATTATCTACACGATCTTTCTTATCTGAGATGGTTTCTGAAATCTCACTAGGTACTAATATGAAATATATTAAGTGTTTATAGGATTCTGCCTACCAAGGAATGGTCTTTAATATTAGATTGTATGTGATATATAACTTCTTTTTTATGTATTTATATCTATTGTGCATGACCTACTGACTTATCACTTTAATCTTTAATCTATTAGTCTTAATTTTTTTTAATCTTATAGTGAAGTAGTACTGTGGGTAAATAACATACATTATAACAGTAATATAAGCTATGTTGAATGTTTACGTGATTTCCCTTGGCTGAGATGGCATCTAAGCTCTTGTTAGTAACTCAAACTATAGTTACTTAGTGTTCATAGGATACCCCTTACCAGAAACAGTGTACAAGATCCAGTTAGTAATACAAACTATAAATGAGTGTCTATAAGATTCTCCAATCACGGATGGTCTGCAAGATCCCATTAGAAATGCAAGCTTACATACAGTATTTGCTTGACTTCACTTGGCCAGGATGGCAAGAAATTTTTAAAATACGATACTTTTACAGGGTACATTTCACAGTGAACATTCTATCGAGTATGGTAGCCGTATGGTGGGTGGAGTGTCGCCGGGCAAAGGAGGAATGATACATCTAGGGTTACCTGTGTTTAACAGCGTTGCCGAGGTATGAAAATTTGTAAATTAGTCCGTCAAGAAGTGGCAATTGATTGTATTTTTGTTTCAATTCTCATCTCCTGACTCCAGGCTAAGGAAGAGACGGGCTGCGATGCGTCAGTGATATACGTGCCCCCGAAATTCGCCAAAGATGCAATCATGGAGGCAATGGATGCAGAGATTGGCTTAATAGTTGCAATAACCGAGGGTATTCCTCAGCATGATATGGTCAAGGTATTAGTACTGAGACTTAACGATGTAAAATGATGAGAAATTAGCTTGAAGTGCACACACAATATACGGGGGGTGGACAAAAAAAGTGTTCCCCCCCCATTGAAAAACAGGGTTTTTTACACCATTCTGAAAATTCTAAAACAATTGAAAAAAAGTAGGGATACTTAGCAGATAGACAGCAACATGGACTATCTGGTTTGAACCATGACTGCTTCTGAAATGGTTTTGAATTTCTTGAATGCTGTAGACAAAAAAGTCTGATTTTTGTTCAGCCTCTGTTTAGGCCACTTTTTTTTTGTCCACCCCCTGTATGTTCAGTTTTGTTTAATGAATATATCACATTTATGTACACACACTAGTATGGAATGTAACCGTTGTAAGGTTAAATTTTGGTGCACAAGTTGGTGCACAAAACTCTCCAGCACTGTTAAGTTTATTTGTTGGTAATGATTCTTGAATTTCTACTACCCATTGATAATGATGCCTTAACATTATGAGTTGAGACTGGTGCACATTTTTTGCTGAAAATGTTTACATCATTTGGTGCACACCTGAAAATGTTCATCACACATCCGGTGCACAAAACTTTGACATTCCATAATGGTACAAACATTTATAATGTACAATTACAGGTGACAGAATAGTTATTTTTAGTGACAACACTTTGCTTCTCAGTTGGTATGAAACCTCTGCAAAGGTCTGTGTAGAGCTCAATATCATGGCGGAGTTCTGCTAATGAAAAGCAAAGCCAGAAATCATAGAAATCAAAGCAGCAATATTATACTTCGTGTATGTTGTATCTCTCTAGGTTAAGCACAGACTTCTCAGGCAGTCAAAAAGTCGTCTTGTTGGACCAAATTGTCCTGGAATAATCAAGGTAAGGCATAAAAATTCATTGTTTGGTCAGCAAACCAGCTCCTACCATTTCACTGATGCTATCTTATACAAATCCTTCAGGAGACCAAGCCCTTGTAAATTTGCCGCACTGTTGTGTGCATGTTTTCCTTCTAGCCTGGTGAATGCAAGATTGGCATAATGCCTGGACATATTCATCAGCAAGGTTCAATAGGTGAATGTACAGTTTACTAATGGCCAAGCTTAAGCTTCACGTTTACGGCAAATACATTGTTTATCAAGGAACATGTTTTTTATAGGAATTGTTTCAAGGTCTGGAACGTTAACATACGAGGCTGTCCATCAGACGACCATTGCTGGCTTAGGACAATCCCTTTGTGTGGGTAAGATGTACTGGTAGATTTTAAATTATAACTATCTCCAAACATAAGCTTCAACATAACAAGCAAATAATTAACTTGCCGCATGTATATTTTTTGCTATACATTGAGAAGGCTTGTGAGCTATTTTCGTCCTACAGCAATGTGATGTTTTATTACTACTTTCCTTGTCATGGTGTGGCTATCACTCACTCAGAGAGACTTAAAAAAGATCTGTCCACCCAACTAAATTGCACAGCAACATGAATACATTGCTAGAATGCATGAATATGTTAGATTACTAAAGAGCTCGATTTTTGAACTAGTGGTAATATATATTATACATATTAATGTATATAATGTATATGTATGTATAATGTATATTTATGTATAATATGTATGTATATGTATATGTATGTATATTCGTATGTGTATGTATGTATGTATATGACTGTACATGTATGTATATGTATGTGTAATGTATATAATAATGTATATTGTATATAATAATGTATATAATTGTAATACATTGATGTTACATGCAGGTATTGGAGGTGATCCCTTTAATGGCACAAATTTCATGGATTGCTTAGATATATTCCTGAAAGATCCAGAGACAAAAGGTACACTACATTCATTTACTAAACCAGAGTGGTGATAATGTGTAGTGAAGACACTAGACTGGAGTGTCAAAACGTTGTGCAACGAATTACAACTTCTTGCTAAGATACATTCATTCTGCTAAACTGGAGTAGTGATAGTGTAAGATGAAAACAATAGACCGAAGTTACTGGGTTGTCAATTGTAATTTTTTGTTAAGTTACACTCATTTTGGTAACCTAGGGTAATGATGATGTGTGGTGAATTGACTACACAGTGATAAGTATCAAAGCACTGCTTTAACATGAAGTAATATGAATGTTTAGGTATTATTTTAATCGGTGAGATTGGTGGTGGAGCGGAAGAGAGGGCAGCCGAATTTCTCATGGAGCACAACCAAGGCGAGAATGCCAAGCCTGTCGTCTCGTTCATCGCCGGACTAACTGCTCCTCCAGGAAGACGCATGGGTAAGATGCGAGTGAATGTTCCATACAACACTCGTTCTTAGGCCCGGTTTACACTGGCAAAGTTTCTGTGATCAAAGTAGGAATTTTTCGCCCGGAAATTCTGTGTTCTGAAGAATTTTTAAGAAATATCAGAGTGAAGTAGTTCATTGTTGAGCACTGTATTAGTTCCCTTAACTGTTTTTGGCATATCCTTCAAAACTTAGATCACAGAAACTTTGCCAGTGTAAACCGGGCCTTACTTACCGTAATTCATTTGCGATGGTCTCCTATCCATTTTCTGTGATGAATGAAAAAGAATAGGATTTTTAGCGGGTAGAAAATGTTACCTGTCGTCGATGAATTACGATATGTATATGAAAAGCAAGGTATAAGCTTGCTGTATTTTTGTTTGCATTTGTAAAGATGTGCACGAAATTTTAGGTTGTACTTGAGAAATACCTTTGTTGAAGTAGCTTTTATTCAGTTGTACGCAACCTACCTTGCTCAACATGCAACGATGATGTCATTCATTCATGTAATATGATGTCATTTTCAGGTCATGCGGGAGCTATTATATCTGGAGGAAAAGGTGGAGCCGAGAGTAAGGTAATGACGTAATGCAATGACGTAATGTGTGACGTAATGGATAGTTGACGCAGAGAATACAATGTTTTCCTAGACTATAACATTGCAGAAACTGAACAAAAACATAGAACAACAGCTTCTGCACCATCTCTTCCAGTGATTCTGTTCTCAACTTTCAGATTGCTTGTCTAAAAGACGCAGGTGTTATAGTCACAAATTCGCCTGCACAAATGGGAAATGCGATGAAGGAGGTATCTACGCCACGTTCATGCTTTTTCTTCTAATTTTATCAGTTGTAGCAATCAACGAGAATGTAGTCTGATTGATAAAACATATTCACTTCATGAAAAGTCATCAGTGGTCTACTAAAACACACTGGCAGAGTGGAGGTGTACAGTCATTGAGTGCTTTCCAGAGGGTGTTGTTTCCACAAAAAATTAAAACTGATTTTTTTTGTATTTATGTGCCTGTAGGAAACTTAGTCATGTTTATCCCAGAGTGAGTTTGATATTTTTCTTTGTCGTTTATGTCGTAGGCGTTGGAGGGCAAACCACTTTAGCCATTGAAAGCTTGTGAATCGTCGAAGTCTTGATGGAGAAAAATGACGTTCATGTATGTATTGTAGGAATGCGATGCATACACACAACACCATCTCTGCATGGTCCAAAAAATTTGAAAAAGAATCACTATTTTCCCTGAATTATTTCGGACAGTTCGGTGTAAATTATTCTGGTCTATATGAAAAATATATTTTCTGAGCAACCGATATCTTTAATGCAGTGTTAACATATCATTTAATGAACAGAAGTGCCCCTAATCCATTTGATGTCTACTCGAGCTAGCCATAGATTGGTTTTTATGAAATGAAATTCGTCGGTGATGTTTTCTTGACTTTATTGTCGGTCATCATTGAGTTTGTCCATTGGAAGTTGTATTTGTTTATTGATAACCGACATTAGATCGGAGGACAGCGCCGATGAAGTATGTTATTTAAACACAAGGATCCCGTTCGTTACACAGTCGTTGTAATATGAAGTACTGAGCATGTTCAGGTTCTAAACATCGCTGGCTCAAAATTGATTAGACTTGTCAGCTTGAAAATTAGGAAAAGTTGTTGAAAAAAATTCGAGATTTCTTT
>JAODVM010373104.1:0-10880 GCA_025400095.1 Phenganax marumi
ATAACCGGGAAAACGCCAGATTCTATTTACTAGACCACCAGGACCTTCATTTTCATTGTTGTTATTTATTGCAACTTGTTTGCTTTTCCATGGTTGACTTTGATAACTAGACTCACTGTCAGTGAGTCTAGGTTTCTGTTTGAGATTATGACCAATAAATATCCGGTTATGACTAGTACTAGTCTTCTCTGCAAAGGCTCCGGCTATTAATGAGTTGAACAAGTAAAACAGCAGAAACTTATTCAACAAATAAGGCAGCATTTTCTTATGAGTTTATCTCACTGCCTAAAACTTTCAAATTGACAACTTCTCATAACTGAATGCGTTGGTGACTTGTTAACAGTCTCTGGCGAATGACTTAATCTTTTTTTCTGAGCGCAGGCAAAACTCGCCGTTCGCTTTCCTCAAATAAGACGAGTGCTCACTGATCTCGAGTCAGACTGCTTTCCTGGAGTTCTAAACATAGTTTCAGGGCTATGGTACTCCTGACACAATCATTGCATGCTGGTGTTTGAAATCAAATAAATTTTCCGGTGTATGGCAAAGAATGTCAATCTTAAACTTGCGTTGGCGGGGAATTGAACCCCGGTCTCCCGCGTGGCAGGCGAGAATTGTACCACTGAACCACCAGCGCGAAGTCGGTGACGAAAACAAGTTTGTACATTTTATTATAGTGATATGTAAGCTTTAACAACAATCCCATATGAGATAAAGTTTATGGTTGAGCACAATTGAGGCGTGGAACACAGTCCAAACGCACGAGGAAAAGGTAGATACACTAATTCGCCAACAGCAACGAAGAAGCAGAACACACACACACCCGCAACCGTATACGTGATGAAGTTGTCGTATATAGTATTTCGCCACCATGTTCAACTTTTCTCGCAACATAATTGTGAGACGTGTAGCGTGCAAGGAAACGTGAAACACGAAACTTGAAGCGTTAAACGTGGGTCAAAGAAATAGAACAAATACATAAAACTATAAACTTAATATGAACCTAAAACATGACTAGAACCGTACCAATGAAGCCAAATAGTACAATAACTAAATACAACAAAGGGAAACGATACATTACAGATGTTTCCTCAGTAGCCCTGAACTTTACTTTACTGTGCTCTTCGCACGCCTGTACAGGTCTTTGCACTTCGCTCATCAAATACTTCAACTATACTGCTAAAATCTGAGGCTGCAGCATGCTTTACCCATGCATGATTCTAATTAACTACATTCCTATGGTATACTCGTGAGATAAAGGAAAAGAACATAAATTTCCTGTGATAAGCACAGTTCTCAATTACGATACGAAACAGACTCTAGCAACCAATTCCAAACCTACAAGATCTTACCGGCTTTATTCTCTAAAGTTTGTGCTCCATGGGCACGTCCGAACGATTATGATTGTCTTTCCTGAAATAACTATGAAACATTAAAAATGTTCTAGCTACTTTCGCACCATGACTCGAACCAGCACGATGATATTGAAAGAATCATATATTCGGAGCAACAGACCATGCATATTTTACAGCGTCACGATGACCAAAAAACTGCTAACAGTACTCACAGAGAAAATAACGTATAAAATCTGTCCGGTCTGATATTTGTGACAGAATAATGACTGAAACTGATAAGAAGAAATTTTGTTTTTTATTGGTGAAATGATAAATGAGATTGTTTCTCATCACTGATAGTACTGCTTGCGTCTAATTTCCGCAGTAATCATATCAGCGAATTGTGCATAGGTAAATATATATTGACCTTTTTTGTCCTTTATGTTTGTTTACAAACGGCACTTTTTAGATTTTAATTGTTACTTAATAAAAGGCAGTAGTAGTCTGTTAAGTTTAACCTAGTTTCTGTTGAAAACTTCATACTTACCGTTTAAAGTATCTACAAGGCAATGATATTTTTATTCTCCTGAAGCCATTCGATTTTCTCACCCAAACCTATTTTGTTGCCGATCCAAAATCAACAACTTTATTTTGCACGAATTAATCAATTAAAATAGCTACTCACTCCATTGCTATCAACTTCTCTCCAGAGCATAAAAGATACTGTTAATTAAGGTTTTAAAACTACTTTTGGTGAGTTCATTATGACCATTGACAACACTTTTTATTGAGTCACTAGAGAGCTTAAGCAAACTACGTTTTTTGACAACAATTTCGCCAATTGCAAATAATCCTGCAACGCATCACTTACTGCGCATGTCTAGAGATTCTTGTTGTCAAGTCAAGAATTAGAAAACTGGCGTTTTGAGGTTTCTGGCTAGATGTAATTTTTACATCTTTTAGCTAAAATAATAGTTAAAATTTTGGAAGATGTCAGATGCAGCTGTTGGGAGAATCGTCGTCTGCAAGTTAACAACTCGTGGTTTACTAGCTACATTGTTTGCGGCTAAATGCACTAGTTCGCCAAAGATAAATAATCAAACTCTATTCAGCAGACGTTCGTCGTGAAACGAGATCGCTTGACAGCTCAATTTTCCCGCCACATACCGTGTTCTCGCCCCAATCCTCTACTCACCCTTGTCGTCCGTGTTTTCAAAAACGTCTCTTGCTATCTTGGTATAGCTCGTCTTGGATGACCATAAATGTCATCATAATTTCACTTTTTTTAGTACGGTTTACGGTTGTTTCCCAACCTAAGCGTTCTAAGATTTCCCTAGAACTGATCTCATTTCTTGACCCGGGAATCCCTTGAGTAGTTCTTTTTTGCATTTTATGGAGATTATTATTGTGTGTTCAACTACCGTCACGTACGGCGAGTTCAACTTATGATAATAGTATACGCAAGTTCTGGTTAACCATGTGCTATATAAAAGACACCAGAGTCTTTGCGATAAGCAGTTTAAAACAATTCGAAATCAATTGATAAACTCTTCAATCTTCTACTACCTAAATAATGTCCCACTCTCAATGTTTGGAAATATCATGAGCATAATCCCGCACAAGACAGACACTCTTTTATTCCAGCGATATGTGGGAAGAAATTCTTATCAATGTAGTCTTAACAATTTCTTAGACTTTATTAAACGAACATTTTTATATATCTATGTAACTTTATCACTTTTACATGATGTTACCGGAGGTAAAACGTAACTTTTCGTCGTGTTTTTTTTAAGTACCACAAAAACTAGACAGTGCTGACCCG
The DNA here is from genome assembly GCA_025400095.1 of Phenganax marumi. Classification (NCBI taxonomy): domain Eukaryota; kingdom Metazoa; phylum Cnidaria; class Anthozoa; order Malacalcyonacea; family Clavulariidae; genus Phenganax; species Phenganax marumi. The sequence goes on from JAODVM010373104.1 coordinate 3,154, forward strand.
TGTGAAAGCTGTTGTGTTAGTGTCTGTGACGAATACAAATCTACCGTGATAAAAAAGCGGTTTCACTTCTCTTACAAAAAATGATAATATCATTCTTTATATTTCTTTAAAAAACCCGAAAACGTTGCAGTTCCATCTTTTACTTTGTTTATCTAGTGTGACGAATTCCAGTTGTGTAGTTATTATTGCGTGCACCTCACACGCGCAAGGACCCCAGTTCAATCTTGGGGAGGAACATTTTTTGCTTTCTTTGTGCGTTTTCTAAATATTTAATTTGGATTGATCTTTCACTTTTTTTTCGTACTGCCAGCAGTTCCTGTAGTGTAGTAGATATCACGTGCGTCTGAGACATGCAAGGTCCCCTGTTCAATCCTGGGCAAATACCTTATTTGCTTTCTTTATGCGTTTTCAAAATATTTCGATTGATCTTTCACTTTTTTAAAGTATTGCCTTTCGTTCCTGTAGTGTAGTGAATATCATGTGCGTCTAGCACACGCAAGGTCCCCAGTTCAATCCTGGGCAGGAATTTTTTTTGTTTTCTTTATGCTTTTTCAAAATATTTGTATTGATTTTCACTTTTTACGTATTGCGACTCGTTCCTGTAGTGTAGTGGATATCACTTGCGCCTCACCCGCGCAAGGTCCCCAGTTCAATCTTGGGCAGAAACATTTTTCCTTTCTTTGTGCGTTTTCAGAATATCTGGGCTGATCTTTCACTTTCTTTTCGTACTGCGAGCAGTTCCTGTAGTGTAGTGGATATCACGTGCGCCTTACAGGAGCAAGGTTCGCAGTTCAATCCTGGGCAGAAATATTTTTGTTTTCTTTGTGCTTTTTCAAAATATTCGTCTTGATCCTTCATGTTTTCTTTGTATTGCAACTCGATAGTGTAGTGTAGTGGATATCACGTGCGCCTTACACGCGCAAGATCCCCAGCTCTATCCTGGGCAGGAACATTTCTTTCTCTCTTTCTACGTTTTCAGAATATTTGGGCTGATCTTTCACTTTTTTAAAGTATTACGAACAGTTCCTGTAGTGTATTGGATATCACGTGTGTGTAACACACGCAAGGTCCCCAATTCAATCCTTTGCGGGAACATTATTTGCTTTCTTTGTGCGTTTTCAAAATATTTCGATTGATATTTCACTTTAATTTTTCAAGTATTGCGAGCAGTTCCTGTAGTGTAGTGGATATCACGTGCGTCTAACACACGCAAGGTCCCCAGTTCAATCCTGGGCAGGAACATTTTTTTGTTTTCTTTTTGCGTTTTAATAATTATTATATACCCATAGTCAAAGTCATTGGTTGAAGGCGTATCACGTGGTAAAAACCAAATGAGGCTGTTTCCCTCGCATCAGCGTCAGGAGAAAATAATAGGTTACGGACAGGAAAATAACAAACAAAATCACGTGCGCTGTCACGTGAAGACACGACCTTTGGACGACCTTTAGCATTTGACGGCGTTATTCAAACTTACATTTTTGCTTTAAGTAATAGCGCAGTGTATAATTTAATTTAAGTTGAAACAATAAAATATTTTGTAATTTTACGTTTAATTTTTCTTTACTTTTTTTATTTGACTATAGGTATATAATAATATACCTATTTACTGGGTCCTCAGGAAACCAGGGTGTTTTGTGGCCCCATTGAACTAAAACACTGGAACGCAACCTGAGGCGGGAAATTTGAAGCCAAATATCTGGGAGCATCACCAGGCCCCTGTGCAAAACACACGCGCGGCCTTATAAACAATACAAACAAACAGTGGGCCGAAAACCGTCGAAAACGTAAATATAACGAGTAATATAGCCTAAGATAAATTTTACATCTTGTTTAAATGGTTTATTGTCAGACAGTTCTCTGCCCATTTGTGTGGGGTTCTCGATGAGTTCCAAATGACTCATGAGTTCTGCGAATTTTCCAATAACGGTGTCCGTAAGCATCTCGTACATAGATTCCACTTGTTCACGTCGGTAGTCTTGGTAAATTTGTTCTAAAGCTTTTTCAGACGCCTTTTTAATATAAGCCACCGAATATTTCATTTCTTTTGCAAAAGCAAGTTTTAAAAGTTCCTCACATCTTGACAATTGCGATTTAGTGTTGTCCATTTATTATAAAGAAAAATCTATGATTTTTACATAAATGTTTTTAATTTGGAATATTTTCTGTTTAAGTCTTTGCTCACGGTCTATCAATCTTACCTTTGCATTTTCTAGGTTTGCCTTCTGCGTCTCTAATTTCTTCATCATGTCTCTTGCTTTCTGCTTTGAAATCGTACTCGAATTTTTTATCATAGTTCGAATTTCATCAGCATAACTAAAACGAAAACTCATGTGTTGAACTACGTTAAATCACCCACCACAAACAGTCTTACAAGAAACAAGCGTAATAAGATTTATAGAACTGCACTTCCCATACCAATAAGGATTTAACATAAGATCTTCTGTTTGATCAGTTTCTTGAGAAATAGCAAGTGCTATTTTATTATGTAAGATGTCTCTTTCTACACCTATAACGCTTGGTAATTCTGACAACAACGAACTTATTTCTGGATGTTCGGATAATACAAGTTCATCTACATATGTGTTTAAACCTAAGTCGATAAGAAACCTCATTGGTGCATTGCACCCGCTTTGCGTTTGACTCGGTTGAGGAATGTATAGAGCGTCTTGCGTTTCTTTTTCTATGTTGTATTTATTCTCAAAATATCTTAATTTTCGGTTGTCCTGGACGATCTTGGTAGGATTCAGCTTCTTCAACATTGTTGTAATTACTTCTTCAGACATTGACCCGACTCGTCTTGCGATGTCGCTTTCACATTGTATTCTCAAAGTGTTGTAAAGATCATCCTTCGCACGCTTTAAATTTATGTCTCTTCTTCGTCTATCTTCGTTTATAACGTAGTTTAGTCTATTCATTGCAGAGGCTTTCTCGGAGTCGGACATAGTTCTAAAGTTGTCTCGATCTCTTTCTATTATTCTTATAAGTACTTTGTTTTTATCCTTATATTTGTAGATAAGTTCTTTATGTTAAGTTGTTCATATGGGTTCATTTGCTCTACTTATATACGCTGAATTTATTTCTCGATTTCCCGACCTGTCATGCAAATTAGTATTTTTTTTTTATGACGTCATAGCTCATTAATTATAAAAAATGTTATGTAATATAGTAATTTCTACTAATTTCAGTTGTCAGTTTATGTAAATTAGTTGTAATAGTAGCTTCTACTAATTTTTCAGCAGGTGGCAACTTAGGACAAAATTTTTAAGCTTATTAATTATTCAAAATGGCACGAAAGTATATAATTGTATTACGCACTAGCTCGTTTGCATAATTTTAGTCCCAGAACGAACTAATCATGTACTATTAACTGTTTGAAAATGTATATTTAGAAACAAATAAAAGCGATATAAAGTTTATTTTGCCACGTTTAGATGAAAACTCTTGCATCATTTTATAATAAATATAATTCACTGTGCATGGTTGCATTCGATTTCTATTTAAAATTTTAACAGTTCTTGAGTTATGACATGGGCGAATAATTGCATGTTAATTACAATTATTTGAACGTCTGCTAATCACAAAGTTTCTATTTCTATACCAACATAATTATTGCGAATATCACTGCACAAACACTATCCACAGAACACATACTAGGCGCCACAACAACACCATGCTTCAAAATTATATTAAAGTATATTAACTAATTAGAGAGTTTAGCTCGGATTAAGTCTTAGTGCGTGTTAACTTGGGTTGGCTCATTTCTTTGACAAATAGCATCTCATGCAGCAAATGTACAATCATGTACAATCATTCATATTTACTTGAAAACGAAGCAAGTGTTAGCATCGAAACGTCGTAAAACTTTATATCGCTTTTATTTGACCCTAAAATAGTATAGTTACTCGAGTGTCTTTTGTTCCGGCTTTCTAGGACGCTTATTAACTAATCGCCCGATGCAGCTGGAGATTATAGTTCTAATTCGCTGCTCTGTTACGGATGCCCAAACATGCAAGTAACTACATATTTTGCTGTTCATTACGAGAAAATATTCATTCATTTGTATCTGTAGTCAATGAGTAGCGTGAACATAAGTTCATTTGCACTAAACGATACTCAATTGAGCACAACACACATTCTTTTCGGAATTTTGCATATTGATAGACATTCATTTGCACAGTTAGGCATTCAACTGCGGAAAATGTACTTTCAAGTGCGCGAATATTCATTTATTATAACGCGTTGAATAGTCAATTAGGAGAATCGAGAATCAATGGAGCGAATATAATAATATCATTTGCATTTTTAGTCATAGATTAACAACCAATAGCGCAAATCAACAACATTTACGCTGATATAACAATCATCACTGCGCGTGTACAAACAATAACGCTGTTTCTATATTCAACTAACAAAAAACGACTGTCAATAAAGCAAATCGTATATTTTAACGAATTTTTTCATCTATTTCTGCCTAATTCTCCATAATTTCGCCGTTCAGATGTGCAAATGTGCAAGACTGGTTTTTTAATCCTGTATGAGCAACAGAGCTGAAGCTAGGGAACATGGTCTTCCACTGGGTGAATTTTGCACCCAGCTACGAACCTCTCAAGCACCCACTTGAGAACATGACTTTAGCGAAGCGCTCACAATGGTATCGGTTCATGCAGACGTTCTTGCTACGCTGTCTGAACGGCGAAATTATAGAGGGGTAGGCAGAAATAGATGTAAAATGCGTAAAAATACGATTTGTTTTTTTGATTGGCGCTTTTCGTTACTTGAATGTAAAAACAGTGTTATTGTTTGTACACCCGCATTGATGATTGTTATATCACCGTAATGGTCGTTGATTCACGCTACTGATTGTCAATCTATGACTAAAAATGCAAATGAATATTATATTCGCTCTATTGATCCTCGATTCTCCTAATTGACTATTCAACGCGTTTTAATGAATGAATATTCTCGCACTTGAAAGTATATTTTCCGCAGTTGAATGCCTAACTGTGCAAATGAGTGTCTATCAATATGCAAATTCCTAAAAGTATGTGTGTTGTGCTCAATTGAGCATCGTTTGGTGCAAATGAACTTATTTTCGCGCTATTGATTGACTACAGATACAAATGAATGAATATTTTCTCGTAATGAACACCAAAAGGTATATTATTCTCAAAGAAGTTTTACATTAGCACACCCTTGGAAACGGTTATCAACTATACGCCGGGTGTTGATCCCGGTACCTCTCGCATGCTAAACAAGCGCTCTACCACTTGAGCTACGCCCCCTTTCGGCTGTTAAGTAAAGAAAAAAAAACAACAGATTACCATGATAAACACCAGTGTACAATCATAGTGTCAAAAGTGCGATAACCCTGACACTACTTTTTAAATTTTGCAATAGCATGTGAAATAGCTAGCAGCAAGCTGCAAGTTTGAACTAGAATCAGTAAGTCAACTCATCAAAGTCAACCATGGAAAAGTACAGAAGTTGCAATAAATCACAAAAATGAAGATGAAGGTCGTATGTTGTCTAGTAAATGAGATCTGGTGTTTTCCCAGCTGTTATGCTCCTTGTCGATTTATCAGCATCAGTGTATCAAGCTTTCCTCGCCGAGCAAGCTCTGTGGCTTAGGGGTTAAAGCGCCTGTCTAGTAAACAGAAGGTCGTGAGTTCAAATCCCGTCGGAGCCTATAGTTTTAACTATGGAAGTATTATAGTGCAAACTTAGAAGGACAAACAAGGAGCATAATTTTAGTTAATTTATTAATTTAAGAGTAGTGACAATAATTTTTGAAACGTTTTTTAAAATGACATTGTAAGCGTAAAATAGATTCCCTGTCCAATGCTTTGAATGATTCTGAATGTCCTGAGCTTTGGAGACAAACAAAACTTTTTTTAATGAGGTTTAATAAGGGCCGCTATATTTTGCCCAAGCGCTGTAAGTTAGAATTGTCTCCGAAAAGCCTCTTTTGGCGAGTGTCAATAAATGTCTAATCAAATCAAATCTAGTCATTAGAAAAGAAATAAAAATTTTAGCAAAATGCATCATTCTTCGAGATGTTATTGTTCGCGGGAAGACTAGATTTTCTCACATATTACTAGCGCTCAATCATTGTTGTAAGCCACCGAAATGTTTATAATATTTATAGATTTTTCTAGTCCAAGCCCAAAGTGGAGTACTCTCTCTCGCCCGCCTAGAGTTGCTGCTGATGATGGTGGTAGAAATATGGTGGATCAGTTAAACATAGAGCATAAGAAGTAATTGTGATCTAGCCATTAAAAATCAGTACAGTATAAGGAATAAATTGATAAAAAAAACAACTAATGATGTCTTTATGGAATTTGATCTGTGCATGTCAAGTTGAACAGAAATGCAAAATGCGGAAATGATGCCCCCCCCCCTCCCCCTACCCGCAAAACATCGAGCCTGAGATCGAACATATAAATTTATTTTCAAGTATCCGTCCAGTAATTAAAAATAATTGTTCGTTCAAATGAAATCTAGACTTGGATGGAGAAAGAAGTATGTAAGTGCTAATTAATAATTAAAAAAGGATAGATTTTCAATAACTCAGTGACATAAATTAATCTAAATGCATGGACCTGAACGAACACATCGCAACAGGGGGACATTAAAGACCCTGCAAATTAGATCGTTTCCGATGATCTAGAAGGTACAAATTTTTCAACGACTTTTCGCTTGGCGCCAACTACATAATGTTGTTGTGTGGGCGATGAAGTTGAAGGCTGCACTGTCGAAATATTGTAGATCCTTTCTTGAGCACTACCTACAATGAAGGCTACAATCTCAACTTTCCCATGATTTATAACTCTGTTTATACTGTATGTTCATTTCAAACATTGGTGCGCACTGTCTGTAGTTCATACATAAAGTTCAGAGATTTTTCTCGGTAAAAAGGTTTGTTCTTAAACTACTCTGCATTTGAACATGATTTTTCAGTGTACAGCAGCGATTACGAAAACGTAAAATAAATGTTATAAACAAATTTTAAATTGTAGGGACGTTACCATGCATAAAACATGCTTGCACCCAAGAGAGTTTCTCAAGATGTCATAAAAAAAAACAAAAAACACCTTACCAAACACGGCAATCCTCCTATTCTATTTTGACAACGTCGAAGCTTTGCAGAGAATTACGCTTCAATTCTCTGCGAAACCCGCCAAAATATACTCAAGGATTGCATAAGAAACCATTCCTACAATTTCCAGTACATGCATTGCATTAAATTTCGTCTCAGTCGATAGGACTGCATGTGTTTTCTGCACGTTAATTAGCTAATTGCACTTGTGATGCAAGCTAATTAGCGAGCCCTCTCATTCTCTACGACATGTGCCCAGTGAGAGAAGGCGTTTTATGGAAGAAAAATATCTAAAATAAGACTTTCAAAAGTGTTTTTTTAATATTTTCACGGATCCACCGGCTTGCCAACTGCTGTGACTGAATCGGTTGCCGTATTCGGCTGTTAACCGAGAGACAGATTGTTCGATTGTTTTCATGTAAATAAACGGTACGTGCAAACGCTTTAGACAAGCCCACGTTCGAAGCAGGGTTCAAACGAACCTGGGTTAAGTGTGTTTACAATTCAACAAACTAAGGCCTCGTCCACACTAGTGCGTTTTCAAATGTATGCGATTTCGTAAGACTGAAAACGCATCGATCGATTCGCGTCCACACTACCGTTTTCGTAGCGTATTCGACTGTCCACACTA
>JAODVM010373215.1:0-10880 GCA_025400095.1 Phenganax marumi
ATGCAGCACAGTCGCATTTCCTTGCAGCACAGACGCGTTATGATGCAGCACAGTCACGTTACGATGCAGCACAGACGCGTTATGATGCAGCACAGTCGCGTTACGATGCAGCACAGACGGGTTATGATGCAGCACAGTCGCGTTACGATGCAGCACAGACGCGTTTCCTTGCAGCACAGTCGCGTTTCCTTGCAGCAGATGTGGCCCTTATCGGCCACCGTAAATTTTAAACGATTCATATGTTATGGAGTGTTCTTTACGATGTTCTACTGCAAGAGAGCAAAACAACCCATTTGATATTCAGCTTAATGCTTCAGCATTAAGAAAGCTATATAATGGGTCAGCAATTGGTAAGCTGTATTCAAAAGCTGATTGGAAACGGTTGAAGAATATGCCGTCGAAAGTACGAAGTATTTTGTCTCAAGAATACCACAAAATCGCTTTTCAATATCAAAATCAGTGTCATCCAACAAAGTACACCACATTTAGGAAACGTAGAAAACCTTAACTGGACAATTCATGGTTGAGTCAACAGTTGACAGTCCAAGTATTAAAAAAAGTCGTCTATAGGAAGTTATTTGTCCGCCCGTCATTATGGTCATTATACGCGAAGTTCAAACTTCAACGCGAACAAAGAATGTATTCGCTCGAACTAAAACCAACTAGAATCCTAAACACCTGAAACTGTAAATTTTATTTACTAAACGTAGAAAGCTTTAAAAGGACAAATGCTTCCTGGAAATTGCTAAAATCATAGTCTATAAGCTGGTTTCGTGTTTATGTCATTTTTATCATAATAGACATGTATGCGGTGGGCGAAGAAAGTTGAATAACGTGAATTTGTGTTTATCATACGGATTGTAACAAAATAGTGGATCTTAGCCAAACCTGTATTCAGTGATGCTTTAACAATATCTAGATATATCTAATCCTTACAACTTGTTGAAAGTGTTTTAATGTGCTCAATTCCCTGCGGAGAAAGTGCTGCAATTACAGCGCAATTGTCATTAAAATTCCACAGAGAAACACAGATGCAGTACGCTTAAGCTTGTTTTACACTGATCGATTTGTTTCGCCGATTTCCGTCCCAGTGAGATTACCGTACAAATCGGCAAGTGTTAGATTGTCCAGAAACGGCGATTTGTGTCGATGCAAATCATTGCAAGTTTTTGATAAGGGATCAAAAACTTTCAACGCCAACTTGCAACACCATTGAAAATCGAGAGGTATAACATGTATAATTTGCCAATTTTTGTCGCAACCCCTTGTTACCAAGACCTGCGTTCTGTCGGATGAAACACTCGGTTACCCAAAACTCACTTCGGCAAACGTGGAAAAATGTTTAAACCACCATACCCCATGATGGATTTGCCCAATGCGAGACTAGCTGGCGAAGGAAATCGGTAGGTGTATCAGTCCGTTCAGTTTGCTTCCCTCTCGCATTGCGACACAAATCAGCGAAACAAATCGATCAGTGTAACACAAGCTGAAAGGGGGGCCACGATGTACGTTAACTTTTTGTGGAGCCTATCGCAAGTGAAGGGGGAGGGGCAAAAGAAAGCTGGAGGAATAATACATATTCACCTTAAATTGATATCGTAAATATACAAATTCGCCCAAGACGTGCATCTATATTAGTATGTATTTATTAAAAACCAGTCCAGTTCATGTATATTTCTTTATAAAAACATCAATGCATGATGTATAATACTACACTCAGTGATGCAGTAATGGTGCAATTCAAATAATTCATCTTTACCACTCGTATTTTGTTATGACTCCGTCCAGAGGTTGATTTTCAGGCGATTTCTTAAGTAGAGAATAAGAGCTAAATATAGAAGAACGGGATTATTCGTTTACATGTTACTTAATTGAGATTTTTAAAAGGAGGAGCAAAAAAGGCTGTTGGCTAAATACAAGAATTATAAAAACACCCATAGGTTATAGCGACTGTAATTTTTGACGGTTGGATTAGATTGCCTAATATAATTCATCGTTGAAAGACACTCTAACTATCAATAGGCGTCTAGAAAGTTATTTGCATGCCCGTCATCTTACGTGAAGTTCAAACAATGCGAACAAAGACTATATATTAGCTCGATGTTATGGAATCGCAAGTACCCAAAACCGTAAAAGATTCATTATTTACGGAGTGTTGTTTACGATGTTCTAGGATGGTAACGGTTTCTGTATGAGAGCGAGACAAACCTATCCCAGTGCACTTGATTTTCAGCTAATGATTGAGCAATAAGTAGGCTATATAATACATCGGCAATACGGTAAGCAAACTTCAAAAGCTGATTGCAAAAAGACGAAGAATGTGTCTTCGAAAGTACGAAGTATTTTGTCGCAAGAGCACAACAAAATCGCACTTCAATGTCCTAATCAGTATCACCGAATAAAGTACAGTACGTTCAGGAAATGTAGAAAACTTTAGCAGAACAGTTCATGGTTGAAAGACAGTCCAAGTATTAAGAAAAGTTTTCTAGGAAGTTATTTGCCTACCAGTAATCTTATATGTGAAGTTTGCACGTCAACGGGAACAAAGAATATATTGGCTCGATCCTAAATTAGCATCCTAAGCACTCGCAACTGTAAATGATTCGTATTTTACGGAGAGTTGTTCCCGATGTTCTAGCCTTATGGCAGCGGTTTTTGCATGAGAGCAAGACAGATCTACCTCATTTGATTTTCAGTTTAATGGTTCAGGAATAAGTAACTTAGCTTTAAGTCTTCCTAATGGAGTTCTTTAGATCGTTATCCAAACAATTCCATAACCCGACAGCTGTGTATCTGAAATGTTTCTGCCCTGATCAATGTAGTTGAATCTAGGAGAATATGCACTGCCTCATTATTTATTGTCAAGCGGTCGTTTAGTAATTAATCAGTTCCATACGTGTCTGATATAAATCGCATAAATAGGAGGAAGGGAGACCGTTCACGACAGTGTCTCAATATATCAGATGTTCGTTTGAAGGGAACCAACCAAATTCACAGAAGCTTGGGGTAATATGTTCGAATTTTGTACCGCCATTATCAATAAGTCTGAACGCAAAATCCTGAACAAATTTCTTAATCTTCGAGGAACTCGTGTTAGACCAGATTCTTGAGCAGTGATATAGTTTGCCTATGACTACTGCGTACATAATGTGAATCAATCGGGGTCTCGGTTGAATCAAGCAAAATCTCCGTTTCCCTGAGAATCAAATCTCAAAATAATTTATAAGCATGCTACAAAGCGAGATCTAGGTGTTGGAGGCCTAGCCTGGCTGATATGAACAAGGTCTTAAAGGCCCATTTACACAAGCGATTTTTTCTGCGACTTTTCGCCTAGATAAATGGCGTATGTATTTGGTCCAACAAATTTGCTAAATCCATAGAACTAATAGACATAGATTGCGTCCTGCCTATCTGGCTTCCATCAAAACTTTGTCGCAACAAAATGGCCCATTAGTAGGGCATTTTTACTTGGTCCAGGCTCGTGCAATGTTGAATTTCGCGTAGTTCCGGAAATTTTGCAAGACGAGCAAGGCTTTCCAGGTTTTTTGAACGTGTTTGGTTTGTGTTTTGTAAATTTTTAATTCGTTGATAAAAGTTAACGCTTATTTGCGTGATTAACATGGACGATTTAAAGCTTTAACAAAGGATTTGTTAGTGAAATGAACAAGTATAGTAAAGTTTAGATCACTGCAGATCAAACTTGCATGTAACTAGTGATGCTTTTATAATATCTAAATGTATCTATTCGTAAAACTTGTTGAAAGTGTTTTGGTATGCTCGATTTTCTGGGCGGAAAGTGATACAACTACTGTGGAATTTTTGATAAAGTTCCGCAGAGAAACGCAGATGCATGCAGTAAGCTTAACGCATCCTATAGGTCCACAATTCATTTAATGATATCGTAATATAAAGTAATTATAGGAAGAGCTTGTATGCTACATATAAAAGTTTTTACATGCATACCGTATATATGGTTTCCTGTGTTGTTGTTTTTTGCTAACTGTTAAGTGGGGCTTATTACAAGGAGGAGGGGCGAAAAGGTGGCAAGAAGTTTAATTCTTTTTCACCTGAAACTGGAATAGTAAATATTCTAATTCACACAAAACCTGCATCGATTTCAGTAAGTTGTCATGATTCCGTACAGAGGTCTATTTTCTGGCGCTTTCTTAACAAAGAGGATGGGGACTAAATTGGGGGGAGGGGGCATTTTTCTACATGTTTCTAAATTGGGAATTGTTGAAAGGAGGGCCGAAAAAAGGTTGTAGGCTAAATAGAGCATTGCAGAGACATCCATAGGCTATAGCGACGCGGATGGATTAGATTGCATTCTTCACCGTTGAAAGACACTCTAAATATTACGAGAAGTCGTCTAGAAAGTTTTTTGCATGTCCATCATTTTACGCTAACTTCACGCCTCAAGACGAACAAAGAATATATTGGCTGGATGTTAAATTTGAGTCGTCAACACCAGAAACTGTATTCACATTTTACGGAGTGTTGTTTACAATGTTGTAAAATGTCAGTAGTGTCTGTATGAGAGAAAGGCAAATCTATTCCTTGACTTTCTGTTCAATGGTTCAGCAATAAGTAAGCTCTATAATAGCTTAGCATTAGGAAAGCATGCAGAATTCAAAAGCTGATTGCAAAAGGTCGAAGAATGTGCCTTCGAACGTACAAAGTATTTTGTCTTAAGAATACAACAAAATCGCACTTTAATGTCCACATCAGTATCACCAAACAACGTACATTACATTTAAAACCGTAGAAAATTTTAACAGGACAGTTCATGGTTGAAAGGGAGTCCAAGAATTAAGAAAAGTCTCGTAGGAAGTAATTTGCCTGTCTGTCATCTTCCGCGAAGTTCACACTTCAACGGGAACAAAGAATATATTGGCTCGATCTTAGTTTTGAATCGTAAACACCCGAAACTGATTGCTGAAACGGCCGTTTATTTGTGGGCGCAAAGCCAAAACGGAGAAAAAAAAATCTCTGTTTTCAAAAATATCCGCATACGTGTGGGGGGGCCGGAGTGTTGTTTACATGGGCGAATCGAGGATTTTTTTATGTTAGTCAAAAATTAGGGGGTGAGCATTTCGAGGAATGGGTTTTTTTTTTGTGTGGACGAAATACATTATTTCCAATCTTTTGCTAAAATTGATCATGTGTTAAGAAAATGACTGTTTGGCCTAATATCAGGGCTCATAGCAGCTTTGCAATTCCAGACATGAACGGCCTTTTTTATTCCAACCTTTTACCCCCTACTTAAGGGGGTAAAAGGGGCCAGACACTTGCCCTGACACCTTTGCTACCTACCAAAACGAGTTTGTTTGGAAGTGGGTGACTATTTAGAGCATTTCTTGGATGTGAGAATGCCTAATTTTTCACACCACGCCAATCTGTTCCAACCCTTTACCCCTCAACTAAACTGCCTTAACTAACAGTGAGTTGGAATATTGTTCATCAAATTTGATTCTATATACAATAAAATATCAATGAAAACAGCATTCCATTTCTTCTCGTATAATAAAATATATAGTTGTACATATTGATTCTTGGTATAGAATGGCATCATCATTATTACTATATCTACCTACCATTACCAATGACAAAGAGCTATAAAAACTATTACCAAATGCTTCAGAGCTACAAATAGGTAACAACATATTTAAAATAACATAAAACCAGTGGCTTATTGTCTTGACACCCTTAATGTTGTGAGTAGTCAATATTTTTATGAATATGTTGCAAAGTCATGATTTCAATAGTCAGTTTTACTTGACAGCTTTTACAGATCATATTAGCTACATTTTGCAGCTTCTCGAACTTTGCCAGTGGAGCAAGTATCAGCAAACAGTATGTACGTTTTCTATAAGATTTGCTGCTTAGAAGATAGAATATTTTGGCTGTTCAGAGATATTGTGACCCTTTGTTTACGACACTTACGACCATATGGAAACCAAGCTTTAATGCTTGCCAAACAAACAAATTACAAATGGTTAAAAGGAAAGTTCTGCATGATTACCGCTCGTTTGAAACCGTTCTATTTCGGCTGACAAGAAAGTTCATGACTCTATCCAAACCAGGCTTAATGTAAACGCTTCCAACATTGATATGTGATTGAGACATTTTTACTTGCAAACGCTTCTATATGTATTAAACGTAAATAACTTGTAGTAGCAAATAACAATTTACATCATGATGGTTTAACTTTAAATCATATGACCCCGCGCTGCATGTAGTCCGTGATCGTATACAAATTTTCACAACATTGTCAACAATAGCTGGCCGTCGGAGTTGCTGTCTGCTACGGCTGCCAAAAGGTCTTCAGCAGTCCTTGTATTTGAAGCTTCAATTTGTATGATTCGCTTCACCGTTTCCTTTGCTAAGACCGTCCGATCGTTTTCGTTAAACGCTGCGTGAACGTTTTCAAAAATAGATTCTTGATAGAGATAATATAAATCGTCATTGTGCGATATTAGTAAATGAGTCAGGTGAAGCAAAGTTCAATCATGTGCATTGCGATCACAGCGAATGGTGAGTAAACTAATAATATTGCAGAAGGCAAACTATGAGGCAAAAAAGACGAGCGAATAAGAGTACAGACTTTTTAATTGTCCAATCAGAATGGTTATACGGAGCGTAAATAAGGCAGACCTCCGCAAAGATGAGACAAAATCCTCTCGGCCAATCAAATGGCTGGAATCTGCTGTAAATGAGGCAAAATTCAAGCGGATTACCGCTATTTTGACTCTTACTGAGAGCTCAGTGAGTCACTTACTGCATGAAACTTGATAACTCATAACTCGACTGTACCAACTAATTAGCAATTCCCATCGACTGCAGATGGAAAACCTTGAAATGGACTATTGTTGCAAGTTTTACCTTAGTTGCATGACTCATCTGACTGCCCATAAATCCGCCCCTCGTTGTTTACAATATTTTTGGATGCCAGCAGTTTCTGTATGAGGGCACGACAAATCTACCCCACTTGATTCTCAGTTTAATGGTTCAGCTATAAGTAAGCTATTTTCAAAGCTGATTGCAAAAACGAAAATGCCATCAAAAGTAGAAATGAAAGTATTGTGTCTCAAGAATGCGACAAAATCGCTTTTCAGTGTTCAAATAATTGTCACTGAGCAAAGTACACTACATTTAGGAAACGTAGAAAGCTTGTGCTTTGACAGCACAATTTATAGTTGAAAGACAGTCCAAATATTAAGAAAAGTCGTCTAGGAAGATATTTGCCTGCCCGTCATCATACGCGAGGTTCAAACTTCAATCAAGGCGAACAAAGGTTCCCTGGATCCTAATTTTGAATCGTAAACGCCAGAAACTTTAAACTCTTCATATGTTACGGAGTGTTGTTTGTGATGTTCTACTGAATAAGAGCAAAACAAATCTGCCTCATTCTATTTTCAGGTTAATGCTTCAGCATTAAGAAAGCTATATAATGGGTCAGCAATTGGTAAGCTGTATTCAAAAGCTAATTGCAAAAGGTCAAAGAATATGCCATCAAAAGTACGAAGTATTTTTTTACAAGAATACCACAAACTCGCTCTTGAATGTCCAAATAATTGTCATTGAGCAAAGTACACTATATTTAGGAAATGTAGAAAACTTTGACAGCACAATTCATAGTTGAAAGACAGTCCAAGTATTAAGAAAAGTCGTCTAGGAAGTTATTTGCCCGCCCGTCATCATACGCGAAGTTCAAACTACAATCAAGGCCAACAAAGATTCGCTGGATCCAAATTTAGAATCGTAAACACCGAAACTGTAAATTATTCATATGTTACGGAGTGTTGTTTACGATGTTCTACTGCATGAGAGCAAAACAAATCTGCCCCATATGATTCTCAGCTTAATGCTTCAGCATTAAGAAAGCCATGTAATGGGTCAGCAATTGGTAAGCTGTATTCAACAGCTGATTGCAATTTAAACGGTTGAAGAATATGCCATCGAAAGTACAAAGTATTTTGGCCCACGAATACTACAAAATCGCTTTTCAATGTCAAAATAAGTGTCATCTAAAAAAATAAACCACATTTAGGAAACGTAGAAAACTTTAACTGGACAATTCATTGTTGAAAGACAGTCCAAGTATTAAAAAAGTCGTCTAGGAAGTTATTTGCCCGCCCGTCATTATACGCGAAGTTCAAACTTCAATCTGAACAAAGAATATATTGGCTAAAACTAAAACTAGAATCGTAAACACCCGAAACTTGAAACTTTCTACCCAAGACAAATCACACGTAGTTTATTCGGAATTTCATAAAACATTACCTTATGTCAGATTTGTAATCTAGACTGCTGTAAGAACAAATGTATTGTTCAGCTTTAGCAATTTTGTATTTGAAACGAAAAGTGCTGATGCATTTCAACGTCAGTGTCGTAAAGCACGCGTCGTAGAATCTTAAGGCCCTTAGCTTCTGATGAAGACCCTAGACTGAACTTGTTGCAGGCCAGAGGCTATTTTCCAAAAATTATCAACAGAGCGTAACAGGCTGGATCTATTTTTTGTCTTTGGCTCTGAATTGTAAATAATGACTTTTAACACAACCCGAATCGATCCTGCGAAATATTTTCTATAGGGTGGAAATTAGCTAAAGTTTCATTCGTGTGGAGCAGAAAGTTAGAATAAGGAGGACAGTTATCTAAACCACAACATAGGTGTGTCTGAGTGAAGTTTAGTGGACTACAGCTTGGCTAGAGCAGAGTTAGGACATGATTGCGGGCTCAGACACACTTAACCTGATACTTTTTAGGGCAGTTAGGAGAGTAAGATCTCTGCTAAACTGTACTAGCTCTCTTGGGTGGCTGTGTTGTCACCGTGCGCAAGTTTACACAAGGATGAACAAACGTATAGCCAAAGCAGCAATTTGATTAAGCCTAAAGCTGCGATGACACGATTTAATACCAATTGGAAGCAGTCACCTCTAGCTTTACAAAAGCTATCTCAAATGTTTCGCGAGGTCAAAACTTTTTGGGGAGTGCGCTTACGTGCAATATGGCGGCTAACAGAGTTGGCATATTTCTTTTTTAGTGCAGTTCCATGTTTGTAGATTTTTCTTCTTGGATTTGATTGCCGTCCTTAGTAAAGTGTAGAGCATGCAAGGAAATCTGAATTCTGGTTAGGTGTAAGGGACTCCCTCACCACATATTGTAAAATTGCCATTAATCTCGACAGATATTTTTAAAAGAATACTTCCAATTTTCCAAACAAACACCTCGAAAACTTCATGTTATAATTTTCTCGAATTCTGCTCTGTAAATTTTCAGTATCCCAGGTGCAGCGGTTTTCTTGCCAAGTTCTTGAGATGGAGTTGAACAAAAGAAAACTAAAATGCACTCATTTTGAACTGAAAAACACAGCATAGTGCAAGAAAATAAATGTCCAAGGGTAGTTTAAGCTGCAGATGTATTGCAGTCGTTTTTTTGCTTCTAGAACAATGCTTCGATTAAACGCTGCATTTCGTGATTAATGAATGTAAATTGCAGCGTTTAACTACACTATGAATATTAGTTAAAGGTACACCATTAATCACAGGTTTTGAACAGCTAGCTCGTGACTAAATATGTTCAAAAACAAATCAATAGTATGATCACACTGGCCAAACGATCTCTCAAACTTGCTTCCTGAACGGTTACTTTTGAGTTGTAAACGCATAGCCCCCTAGAAATTGCATTTTCCTAAAATGACAGGTGAAAATCTTAAATGACCTCAATACAGCATTAGTATTGAGGGTGATGTTGAGCAGTGTTGTGGTACCTCCCCATGAAACATCCCAAGTCAAACACAACGATCTTTTAACTATAGTTTATGTTTAAAAATAAATATTACAGGGTTGCTCGTGTGTTTTCGTGCTTCTAAATCACCGCACGTAGCTAATGTCCTGTTGTTTTTCCGTACTTACGCACGTCTCATAAAGTGCATACTTGTTTCGCTGAGATTCTGTGGAATTGCGCTTGGCTGCCAGTGCTATCATAAAGCGTGTTTGAAATTCGTACTCAAGTGAGCGCAGGTATTTAAGTGCGCCGTTGGACATTACAGCTTTATTCTTTTTGGACGAGAGAGTCTATTGACTGCCAGCAACGTTCGATCTTCTTGCAGACGAAAGCCTTGCAATAAATTCAGGTACATTTCTATTTTATTTCTATCGCTTATATATGGTGTAGTCAGGAAATAGTTTACAGCTTATTCCAAAACAGATTTACGTCTATTCCGACCTGGATTCTCTGCTTTTGAGCAAATTAAAGTTGCGATATCGCCAGGAGGAGTTAGATTACACTAACTCAAAGTACTATCGTGTATGGCTATGATAAACTTAAAAGGCCCCAGTGGTGCAGTCTCCTGGACAAGCACTTTTCACCAAAGTGCTTCACAGCTCGATTCTCAGCGCCGAATTAACTTTCTCATGTGAAAAGAGTTTGCCAACTACTCTGCCGAAAGTCGAAGGTTTTCCTCGGGTACTCCGGTTTCCTCCTACAAGGAAAGTTCACAGAGTGGGCTAGAATAACCAGAATACGAAAATAAAAATTGATTGTAAGTCACGGTTAAGATATGGCAGTCCTTATTCAAACATCCCAAAAAGGTGCAATCAATGTATAATGGAAAAATATTTCATTATATGCAAGCCAGAAATGTGCACCATATTAAACAGTAGAACTGAACTCTCCAGTGCATACCAGCATGCAAGCAAATATCTAATTAAATATTCTTAGTCAAACCTAACAGTAAAAAAGGATCCAACAACTGACCTTGTGGTACTCTATGCACTTGAAGAGAGCGGACCTGCGGCCCTTTCGAAACAGAAGTGTAGTGCTCTTTAAGTTTTTTAATGATAGAATCTTAGTTTGATTTTGCTACATTACATTTTAGA
>JAODVM010373326.1:0-10879 GCA_025400095.1 Phenganax marumi
ATATATATGCGTTGTTCTGGTCAATAATTGTGATGCTGTCCAATGCACTCAACACGATACATTTTATAGGAGATGCAATACTTGTATTGTACAGAACATGCAGTGCAGCAAAAGTTACAGAAGCACGCCAAAAGTCTGCAAAAATGAAAATGACAACCCTATGGGCAAAATCTTTGCAGCCGTATTTCTGTCTAACTGTCTGCACATTTTCTAGAGATTTTTGATAAAATTCGTAACGACTTACAAATCAATACATGCAAGAAGAAGATTTGTACTGTACTGTTTAGTTTTTAAAAGCTTGCATCCAGATAGAATAAAGCTTATGTTTAGTTTGATTGAAAGTTCAGCTAAAAGGTAGCGTCAGGATTAATGTCAGTGATTTTGTGAGCAGGCTAAAGGCGGATTGCAAAATGTCGATCGCGCGACATTGTGCACTGAATGGAAATCTGCCTTATGGCGGATTTCCATTCAGTGCAAAATGTCGCGCGATCGGCATGTTGCGATAGCTTTCTTTTGAAATGTGCAGCTGTGAACCGGATCCAATGATATGCGTTCCGCTTGAGAGCTGATAATTCAAAAGAAAGCGATCGCAAAATGTCGATCGCACGACATTTTGCACCGAATGGATATCCGCCCTTAAAGCTAGTGCACTTGGGTTACTGCTATTTCAAGATTTCAAATGTGAAGGCAGCTAGTGTCAAACAATTGTTAACAAGGATAAAATTCCATAATTTTTCTTTTGACAAAAAGTGACCTTCAAAAACAATGGTTTTACCATCCAAAAATGGCGAATGTTAAGGCCTTCTCTTAAGGCTAACTGGTTTTGATTCTTTTGACAGAGTTACCAAGTCCGAGGAATGTACATCGCCACCCAATTTCCTCTTGAAAATACAGTTATCGATTTTTGGAGAATGATTTGGGAAAAGAAGTCAAACTGCATAGTTATGCTGGCAAATGAAAGTGAAAAGCCGGTATGTAACGAATAGAATAATATCCATCTGAGTCAGATCTCTATTATACTCAATTTTCTGTGTCTGGTGGTTCATTTTTGATTTTCGGATGGAGAATTTGAAGCGAATTTTCATGCAATCCTATACTGTTTTTGACTTAAAAATCATGCATTGTAATCATGATTTCGTCAATTCAAAGGAATGACTGAATTCTGAGGGGAAAATTTGAGCCGTTTGTCGTGAAAAATTACAGTAGTTGGTCTGAAAAATATTTTGTGCTTCAAACTATTTTCTGGTTCTTGAAAATAGTTTTGTCCTCCTTGCCCCGAATCTATTCAAGAAGATTAATTTGAGCACTTTTTATCGTTTAAAAAAGTTGGCAATTAAATGTTCCAACAGAACATTTCATCATTTTTCTATACGTGACAAACAAATTGTACAAGAAAAGTGATGAAAGAGTTAACATTTTCCAAACTTTGCTGCTTCTAAAGTCAGTTTTTGACACAACTTAATTTACTGCAGCTGCTCTTATTCTCATCGATTTGTACGCAGCTTTTTCATCTGTTTTCCCCAGGCAATTATCTGGAAAATGGGTATAGCTATAGTGTCTGTGTGCGTTCTGCAGATTCTTCTATAGCTATACTCACATGATGCGCACGTGGGGAAACACCTAAACAATTTAAGTTCACGTCTGAATTTGGTTACATTAAATTATTAATGCTTAATAAACTCCACTTTGATTTAGGAAAACGTATTACCGCAGGTAGAAGAAGAGCATTTTAAGACTCAGTGAAATTCCAAATTTAAGTTGTAAAGTCTTGTAAAATGAGGGAAAATGCAAAGTTTAAGGACTTTTTTGTACGTAGTAAGTTGTTTCCACTTTCGGCTCAAAAATGTATCAATTTCCGCACTTGACACAAAAATACAGAAAACTTGCAAACTTCGAAGTGCTTTATTTTCACATAATACACCGTTTAGCAGCCAAACTTTGCACGTTTACTCCATTAAAGATGTTTTTCTAGATGTGGTGCACGATGGATTGTCTTTGCGTCAGATCAACTTTCAGACTATAATGCTAATTGTCCATTGCTTCTTTTTCCTATAGCACAGCTAAATATCAGCTCGACGATATTGTTTTTAACATTGTAAATATTTTTAGGACTCGTTCAAGAAGTACTGGACTGAAAAAAGCAATGATGCATTGCTCAGTGGCAATCTTCTTGTTACCTTGGAAAACGAAGAGAAGAATGAGGAGTTTGTGACGAGAAATTTTAAACTGAAAAAGAATGACGTAAGTTCATCATCATTATTTATATCCACATGATACAATATCTCCAGTACTGTCTAGAACGAAACTGCGCTAAAATTGCAATGCTGCCAAAGATATTGGGCCAGTATAGGTATTTGTTTAGTTATGCAGTGATTATGCGGCTTTGCTGGGTATCACCTCTGCTTTGCTTTTCTGGGATCTTTCAATAAGAAGCATGAATACCACAAGTTGAAACACAAGACAAACTGCCTTTAATCCAACAATCACATTAATTTTACATCGGCAATCGGCGTATGGATGTTTGTGCACCAAACACTCCGTGACCAAAAGTGACTCAAGACTTTCACAAGCTATTATTACATAATTATGGGTACATAGATTTCTTTGTCCGTTTTCTGCTAAACTTGTCCAACTATACCAACAAGACATCTCACAAGCAGGCACATGACATTACATTGTATGTGAAGCAAAGTGACTATTTAGGCCAGTTTGTGACGACTAGGTATGCGTTTCGCAAAAAAATGGTTAGACTAATAGCACCAAGTCCCTCTTTCCTTGCCCCATCAATGTTGTACCTGCAGGCTCATGTTTAAAAGTCTCCTTATCAGAAGAAAGGTAAGAACGGAGAAATTTAACCGGAATTGTAGAAGTTATTGGAAAAGCTGTAAACGCGTGCGAAAACGTAGGCGGGCCGTGCCAAGAATTACTGTCGTGTAAACAGGCCTATGGTATCATTTTTTCTTGCAATACGACCAAAGGTTTTGAGACCCAGGGACACTTTTTGAAGAAGTATTTGTCATTTTGATTTAGGGCGGAGAAACTAGAGACATTTGGCATTTTAATTTCTTGACTTGGACTGAAAATAAAGTTCCAGAGAGCACAGCTGGTATCCGTAAGATGATCGGAAAAATTCAAGATGTACAACGCCAAGGAGGGAACAATCCAATTGTCGTTCATTGCAGGTAAATAATTTGTTTTTTTTCGCTCGTGTACCTACCAATGACGTTTTATGGCTTTCGTGATTTATTGTGATCGGACAAGTACAAATACAGTTGAACTCTTTTTAAGCAGACATTTTTGGAGCTTCCCAAGGGATGCCCTATCTTTTGGAGTTGTAGTAGTAGAACAAGTATTTCAGAAAGCAATTGGGGCCTAAGAAATGTGTCTTCTTTAGAGATCGTTCATTACTAGAGATTCGACTGTATTTGAATTTACAATGGGGTATATTCACTGTTGTTTGATGCTCGCTATTTTTAGTTCTTTACAATTAGCTATTCTGAAGTCAATCTTTATCACTGTTTTTGTGTAGTGATGGTGGGGGACGTACTGGCGCCTTCTGCGCATTAGTCACCTCACTTGAAAGAGTGAAGCAGGATCAATCGTTTAACTTATTCCAAACCATTATGTTACAACGAATTCAAAGGCCGAAGATGGTTGCTACTGTAGTAAGTATTTTTATGGTTCAGTTGTAAGTATGTATTATTTTGTCAACAGTCTATGCCGTAATTTTCCGCAAGTTCCGTTACAGCTCTTCTCCGGCTGCACGGGCCACTTTCACTTCTTGCGTGCATGTTGATTCAATATGATCAGGTCAACGAGTGTCAACGTACACGTAGTACAACTTTCTTGTTTGTTGTATTATGTGTTGCCATGAAAGTATGTCTGCACGTCTTTTCATTTCCTGGTATTTTATCCCAGCCTCGTTTTTTTTCGTCGGTCACTTGTTACAAGTTGGTGCGTTCTTACAAGGACGGCAGATTTCGTTTTAAACCAAATCACGATATTTCTCTACATCATAGGTCTCGACCAATTGCAATGCAATCTAAAACTGTGTCGTGAGCATTTTAAATTTCGTCTTCGAACGGACTATTTCGATTCTTGACTTTTTCTTTATGTACCGTGTACAAATTTGGGTAAACTACATTGGACTTTGTAGCAACAAAAAAATGCAATACACTTTTCTGTAGAAGCTAAGTTTCGAAGATATAGCCACACGCTCTCGGTAATATGCC
Source organism: Phenganax marumi (assembly GCA_025400095.1). Taxonomy (NCBI): domain Eukaryota; kingdom Metazoa; phylum Cnidaria; class Anthozoa; order Malacalcyonacea; family Clavulariidae; genus Phenganax; species Phenganax marumi. The sequence goes on from JAODVM010373326.1 coordinate 4,233, forward strand.
GCTACAAGAGTGCACATACATGCAGTGACACCTTTTGCTGTTCAGCAAAAACATTTCCGAAATGAGGAAATTTTGAAATATCGCACGTCACCAGATTGTTCAGCGGAAACAGAAAGCTTGACTTTTCTACATTTTGTGGCGCCAATAGCGTAGAATGCTCTTAAATTTAGAACAAGCGTCTTAAATATGTTTTAATGCACATCTGTATTTTTAGGAGCAATACAAGTTCTGTTTTCGTGCCGTTCTGGATTTCTTGGATTCTTTTGATCAATATGCAAACTTCCAAGATCTACGACCCCAGTAATCTACTCCCGTTATATTAATTTACTAACTGGAGTTAGCACATAATAATCACATTCTGATATGTTTATCGTACGCACCTCATTTTAATGCATACTTTTTATTCGTGAACCTATAGAGTTTAATCTTTTAACTGTTGGCTAGTCTTTCAATTTAAAACTAAAGGACGATTTCTAGTAAAAAAACGTAGGACCATTGGATTATTGGGAGAGGGTTTCAGAAAGAAAAGTTTAGAATTGGATACGGCATAACTGTATTGTACGACGTAGAAATAATTTGCGACTCCAAGCAGTTTCACATTACTGCACTTTTTATCGCACGCAATTGAAATTATATTTAATATGCACTGTGTATGTATGAGCAAGTTGGTTGTGTGAGTCGCTGAACTTGACAACGTACTGATTACTGTAAATCGTTAGGAGTAAATAATAGGTTTCAGCGTAGCAAGAAGGTCCATGCATCCACATCTGGTTTCCATTAATGCGATTTTATAAAGCAATGAAAATGTCTTAAAGCAAGTTATTTTTGATTTAATTTCTTTCGGACCGCGTATTTACGTTTTGCTGATTTGAGAAACCATAAGTTTCCGATTTTCTTTAAAACTGTACGTGGACAAGCGGTTTCAAACGCTAATCAATCAGTCTCGCCCATTGAAATCTATGTTCTCGCCACTATTCGTAATTATTTCATATTGAGCATATCTCCTTTTTCGTTGTTGGTTTTGGTGATCGTCGAACAAATCTTTCGTGGAGTAATACTATACACGAAATATTTCATTTCCAACCTGCATATAGGCGAAAAGAACCAAAAGTAAGTACTGTGAAAAGTGTTTCGAACCCAATCGAGAAAAGTGCGGCGTGTAACACGCGGTAACACCGTCGAAGTGCAAATGGCAACCCAATGGATTTCTAGAAGGTTGTGAGTCCTTTAAAACAATTCGGAAATATGTTCACTTGCAATTGCAAACCAGTCGGAAAACAATATATACCCAATAGAATAGTTTCCTGTTAAAATGGTTCTTGCTACGTGCCATAATTTAGAATTCAATCAATGACCGTTTCCTAAATTTTGTAATAATGCGTTTAGTAGTCATTAACATTAATTGTCTTTATTTAATGCTTAATTAGCTTATTTAATACTAGTAGAATGCAATTATTTTCCTATAAGGTAGTTCATAATATCTACTATATTAGTTAGTTCGTATTTTAGTAAGTTAATAAATCTTCAAACTACCAAAGTACGGACTTCTTTTTATCTTTGAATATCATTACTTTCGCGGTGTACTCCCACGTCTTGACGACATCCTCGCACTATTTGTTTTGAGTTGGGAGGGAGCTAGGGGAATTTGTTGGGTGTAACATTGCTGTTCAAAATTTTAGAAAATGTGCTCGACAAGTGTAAACTCTTTAAAACGTCGTGCAAATTTAACTTATATTTTTATGCATGGGTAGCCTGTTCGCACGCTACCTACTATGTTAACACCGTGGACGTAGACGTTCCATGACGGAAGTATAGATTTGTATTACAGAATCGTAGTTCGTGCGGGTTATTTTTGGTTTTTATACGTTGCTGATCAGACTCGCTAGCTATCTTCCACAAGTAATACTCGAAAGCCGGGATTTAACAGTGTAGCGGGTAAAATGATGTTGTAAAAGTCTCATGAACTTTGTATTCTCCTTGAGGTCTCTAGTTCAATGTTTCTCGGCATCTAGAATAAGACAACCTATTTTGACATAATTTGTAAGTATTTATGGACCTTATAGAACGTTACTGCTCTGAATAGTGGACGAGTACTGTTCGTGTCCATTTTTCCGGCGGTGGCATGTATCGTTCTAATATGGTGACCGGGCAGTATTTGTCTTTAATTCTTAATACACAGAGTGTCTCAAGAAACGGAACATAATTTATTCATGACTTTCAAACTAGTTTGATGCCTTTCAAACAGCTAGAAATCACACGGTAGAACGCAAAAAATATCACAGTTTTCTTCTCTGGAAACTTTTAAAACTGCGTTTAAATTACTTACATTTCTTTACTCTATTAGCTATTTTCTCATGGGAGACGCAGCTTCACTGGATTTTAAAATGCATCAAACTGATATGAAATTTATGCATAAATCTATCTTCCGTTTTTTTTGAAACACACTGTATACAAAGTTTCCGTCTCTGTAAACATCTTGTTTGGCTGGAGGGATGAGTATCTTGACGTGGTCGAATACACTGGTCAAATGTGATTGCAGGATGTTGCTCGATTATTCAAAATCCTGAAAATGCGATGGTGCATAAGCACTAGCTGTACCTGGGTTCCACAGCCGTGAATAGTATTCGCTGATTTTTTTCTTTTTAGTAAGCAATCTTTCACGTGTATGTCCCAGAGTTGTTCCAACGCATCGAAACAGTCTTTATGTGGTGATTTACCAATCATCAATATCAACAACACGGCTTATAAAATCTGGTCACTCAATATTGTTTCTGGGAATCCATTAAATTTCTAATTGAATGGGTCTGCACAAATCTGGAAAATCTTCAAAGCAATCAAATGTAAATCTGTTCTCATGCTTCCAACAGAAATAATCTTGCAAGCTGTTTGGCTGTCTTAAACCATTTAACAACGTATGTGTTCTTTAGCTGGGGTAAGAACGACTCTAGTACAAACTCAATTGTCTTTTGTTCTCTCTGCATAGAACTTTTCTGACTTTCTTGTCGATACGAGTGAAGGTGGAAGACTTTCCCCGTTAAGGTCAAAATGCGCCCCTAATGTTGTCTTTGCAAAACCCCCTAAACCTTAAACTCTGAGCGTGCAAGGCATGATTTGCCGGCTCAGAGTTTAACGTTTAAGGTTTTGGAAAGACAACCTTAGTTGAAACCACTGGTTGAAACAGCTGTATATTCTGTAATGCGATTTCTCAGCTACGTGTCATCGATATGTTTTATGTTAAATTTTCTGCTGTTGTCTTCCCAAAAGCCCAACTCTCATTGACAAAATTGATCTATTAACGATACCGATTCCCTGTAAGGGACCGCCGCAATTGAAATAAAACAGTATCTGCATAGTCATAATTCGTGATATGTTACCAAATACGCAAGCGGCTGAAATAATTTTCCCGACCTCGCAAGCAGAGACGATGCATTTTGTCTGAAAACCTGAATTTATTCCGTCCACTATACTCGCTATTCTCCTATTTGTTACACAGACAGTTTCGTTTAAAAATTTCGAAACCAAACCTATAACAACCACTCCATAACCTCGTACGGTTCGCATTGACATTCTTTTACATTTGCAATTCATCCAGAATCAGCTAGATCTGTCTAGTGCTAGAGCCTTACGTGTTTCTTTGTTTTATTTTGTTATCCATGCATACATAATCAAGGAAAAGCCCTAAGCTGACTCCGTTAAACCTCTAATGCTGGGTTTTTGCGTTTTAGTGAATACATGCGGTGCGATGGATAAACCGAAGAGCAATAATCGTGAAAATGAAGCACCTTCGAGTTTTGTCGTCTGAAAATGTGCAGGCAAACACCAAGAATGTAGGGTAGTCTGAATGAATTTCTATTTGATGTTATTTACGAAAGTAAGACAAGCCTACGTTGCAATTCTTGTATTTTTTGTGTTGTTTTTTTCTAGATATTGGCTTACATGTCTTAAGCCTAAGATTAGTCTCATTTTCCCTGATGACTGGATTGAAACTCTTAGAGAATTAAAACACGGTGTGGGTGCCGTACCTTCAAAACTCGTCCTGATGTAATTAATTCGTTGATAGCTTCATTCACGAACCTGCGTGCATGAAAGCGGACTTGCTATTTTTTATGTACTTTCGAGTAGGAGTCTAAATAAATGGTTATCGTACCTTTATCCAACGACTGATAACACATAATTAGGCGCCCCTATTCTTTCCGAAAACCCTACATGTTTTTTCACTGACATAGCCTTCCACAGTCAGATTTGTAACTTTTTTTCTGTTATTATTTTCAAATTCACCATAATTTTTTACCTCACACAACTCAGCAGTTACACTATCGTTGCCTACGTCCGTATTTAGCGCCATCCTTATTTCCTTCTGTTGGTTTAGCGGGCGGGCGGTAGAGCCCTTCCAGAGCATAGCTAAAGACTTTGAAACAAAGAAAAACGTTATGGTACACTACTATACGATTGAAATGGAAACCGAACTTTACTGCGAAAAAACTGTGCATCGCTAGCAGATTTAAACCTCTTGCTCGCGTTGTCAACTGAGATTTGGGGGTTTTTTCTCTTTCTCTCGCCCGCACTTCGATTAATTTTCGTATTTCGGGAGGACTTTCGATGTTTTCGTTTTCTGACTGAGGATTCGACTTAAGTTAGCGTTCATTGTACACTGTTTTCTGTTTCGTTTGAACTCCAGTTCGCTTGCATCGATTTCTTTTCGCTTCCTCGCGCAAGTGCATATCTTTGATTTCTAACTGTGATGGTGAGACAGCCTGTGAACATTGTCAAAACTTCTTCCACTAAGTGCGCATTCGGTTCCGTGTCATTATTGGGTGTGTGGTTTAGATTTTAACTGTTGACTTGACTCTCGGCCATGCTAACACGAATAACACTGTTGGTTGCAAGAGTGAGAGACAAACCCTGTCTAGCTGTCTGTATATAATGCTATATGCACTAATCAGAATAGTTTGACTATATAATGATTCACTTCCTGAAATCAATTGCGTTGCTTTAAAAAGTACATTTATAAAAACACTTCGGTCTGAAGTGTCACATGTGGCCACGAGGCCGCTGTACTTGATCCTCTGTCTCAGTCTGTAAAAAGTCAATTAAAATTCAAATCTGGTGCATTTATCTGCTCGCAATCACACTCGTCTCGAACAAAGTCGAACAATGATTCGTTTTCAACAACAACGCACGACTGTCCTTTCAGAACTCTTGGCGAGTCACAAACTGTCGGAATAGAATGGATGTAAGCAATATATTTAGTTACCACAATGAGATTAGGACTTTTGTCTCTTCTTGATTAAGCACTGTCCGTTCTCGATTAATTTTCGTACCGGAGGTACTGGACGTATAGTAGCTTAGATTATACCAGATAATTTGCATGTAAATAGCCCTCAAGCGAAATATAAATAATTCTTTGTTCTCGAAACGGATAGGGAAATAGCGTGCGTCGGTAATAATGTACATTAGAGCAATATTGTCATTGTGAACTACTGCACTGGTCGATCAACAAGTGTTATCTGTTATACATAGCTGCGGTTCTACGATTACAAAATGATGGAATTAATTGATGTCAAGAAAATTTTAGAATTTTATCACTGGGCAATTAGGGATACAGGTAAATGAAAACTCAAAGGCCTGTTCATATGAGCTAGGTCGACGCGGTGGTAGCGGAGATGTAGATCGAGCTGACCATGAACGAGCTGGATTTTTGGCTAGACCAGTTTGTTGGGATGAAAACTGTGTATATAATAAAACACGTTTGACTTGCTCTAGTAAGGCACATGGGAAATTTTTTCGAAAAGGCTTTTGCCCCACCTCGCTACGTAGATATGGAAGAACTCACCTAGTTAATAGTAGCTTGTAAGAATGCCATGTATAGCAAATGCAATGAACTAATTTGAAGTGCTTCCTTTTTGTTTGCTAACGTTCAAAATAAAATACAAGACACATCCCTCAGGAGGCGTAAATGAATACGTAATGTTAGTGCAGGCTTCAAGCATTTCAAAGAAGATCTGCATTCGTTATAAAGTATCCCGTGGTTTATTTTTCGCGACTTTTTTTTAAATCATCAGCTGTCAAGTGGAGCAAGTCTCGTTAGATGTGATTCACAGCTCACATTTCAACAGAAAGCGATCAGAAAGAGTCGGTTCGGGTTGGGATAAAACGCGGATACGGATTAGGGGATAAAACACGGATGAGGGAATAAAGCGATTTTCAGTTGTTTTACTGCGTGTTAGTAAAAGTAGCATAAAAAAACCCATAAGGACTAGAACATGCAAATTTTTCAGATAGTAGAACCACGCAAATCTTCGAGATTGAATAAAATTGTACTCTACGTATAGTATAAAATATAAATTCAGAACTCAGAAAATACTGTCGAGCACAAAGAAGCGTCTTCTTGTAAGTAATTTGACATTATGTAACTAACAGTTTAATAAACAAAACGTTATTGAACAAAACATTGAAACGTCATACGTTACACGACTACTTGTCTTATACGAGCTTAGTAATGGGACAATGTCTGGCTAGATATAGGCCCCGTCCACACTAGTGCGTTTTCAAATGTATGCGTTTTCGTACGACTGAAAACGCATCGATCGATTCGCGTCCACACTACCGTTTTCGTAGCGTATTCGACTGTCCACACTAAAACGGCC
>JAODVM010373437.1:0-10877 GCA_025400095.1 Phenganax marumi
AAGATTCTTGTAGTTTTGCATGGTGAAAATAATATCAGTATTCGTTTTGAGGACACACCATGTATATTTATTATTGCAAAGTTTGCACTGATGAAGGTCCCCGGGCTAACGGACCGAAAGCTTTGCAATAATAAATATACATGGTGTATCCTCAAAACGATCACTGATGTCTAGAAATACTTCAATAGTTACATACACGTGTATTCACGTAAAACATTGAATTATACATATACTCTATCTCGTGGTTGTTTATAAACAAAAGTTAATTATACTTTGAAGATTTTTAAAGGTTTAGAAACGTGACAGTGATAAGCAGCCCTTACATAGGGTAAAATCGTCTCTAATAAACGAAGTTGTATTGGCGTGAGACAAACTAACATTGCCTGGCATTGGAAAGAATAAGAAGTTATTGCAGATAGTAACCACAGTGCTTTTAAAGAGAATGGGCGAAAGCTTGTTGTAAATAGAAAATGCAGAGGCACTACTTAATTTACCAACCTGCCTTCTTCGAGCTTTCTCTGTTTCATCCAAACTGGGATCGGTTTCAATTGCAGCAAGTTTATTTCTAATTGTAGTCTACAAAATATACCATAAAAATAAGAACTTGTCAACACGAGCAGGTGAACTAGTCAAGAAAATTGTCAAGAGGAAATGTGCATGAAAATCATACTCACAAAGTCATCAGCATCCTTTGAGCTGCTTCTAGACTCCGATCGTTCTGAGCCCGGTGCTCTGGGATAACTTCCAATCAATGGAGTGTCACCGGAATAATTTGAAGACATTGATAAAGATCTTGAAGTCTTTGGTTGAGGAATGGTCACTTGACTCTGAACTTGACTGGGACTGGTCTGAGATAGACTTGTAACAAACTGTGAGAAAGAAAAGGCTGGAGTAAGAAAATGAGGCTGATTATACTCTTAACGTAAATGCAAAAATAATTTGAAGGTTAAAGTTTTGAAAACATCAACAATATGTTTCTAGTAAATAAATAAATAAATATCTTTATTCAAACAAAATACCAGTATTGGTACTTAGAATACAATTAACACATTTAGTAATACTTATAAAATAACAATATCCTCTTTGCATATAATGTAGATAACATAATTTAACATAATATGTAACATATTAATAGTGCTCTTGTTACTAATGCTCTTATTACAAATGCTCTCTATATTTACAGTTTATCAAACAAACTTAATATATCACAGTAATATTTTCCAGATAACTGCAAAATATTACTATCTTTCAAACTAAGTATATACTAAAACAAACTTTGTGATATAAATGACAAATGAGTAGTTTTAACTCACCTGACCGTATTCGTGTTCATCAAGTACTGAAAATTCTTCTGAAAAATACAATTCATAGATTATCAGTCAAGGCTAGGTCATCTACCGTTTCAGATATCGCTGTTGTTCAGCCTTTATAAACTTACGTTCAACATGGGCAAACGCACAAAATGGTCCACGGGGACAATAACCAGTTTGCTGCATGTCATTGCATTTCGTTGATTTATAAATCTGAAAAAGATGAGAAGAGGTTTCTCATTAGTGTGAATTGTAGGCCTATCTGATGGAATTATCCATTCCTTTTGAAAATGCATAAGGAGATATAGGTTACCTCATTCAGAAAGTGTTTCAGAGTGAGAGAACTTTTAACAGTAAAAATTTATTCACTATTAACCTCTGGGTGAAATTGTTGTTCAGTTCTGGTATGGCAGTATGGACAGTTGTCGCCATTTTCACAATTAGTAGGTTCCCCCCACTCATCACCATGCTTCACATTGGGGCAAGGTGTTGACCTGGAATGACAAGTACAATGACCTTTGCTATGCACGATACAGCTAGGATATTTGGGGCAACAGGTAGCTAGGACAAGAGTAATGTTTAGTGCTAGGAGGTAACAGACACAATATTGACATTTGGGGCAAAGGGTATCTATGATAAGGGTGAAATTCATTTTGAGGTGTATCTAGGAAGAGGCATATTTAAGGCTAAAGGGTATCTGAGGGTGATAGATGGTAGATAGGTAGGTGATAGATAGGTAGGTGATAGATAGGTAGATGATAGATAGGTGGTAGATGAGGGTGATATTAGTGAAAAGGGGTTACTGAAACAAGGATTACTTGGGACAAAGAAAAAATTTAAGGCATAGGGGTGAGCCTACAGAAGTCATCTCACATCAAATTATGGCTGATAGCGAGCCTACGATCATCACATTATGTATCTGCATTAACTTTCTTTGTACCTATATCTATACTTTCTTGGACTCCTTCGGCAGTCTCTGGGATTGTGAAAATGTGGACAAGCGTAACCTTGCCGACATAATCTAGGAGGTTTCTTGCACTGTTCAGTTTTATAGTGTGCCAACACATAACTTGTATCTAAAGACAATATATTTTAATGATTTTAGTGGTGCATATCAGTACATGCAATGTAATTTCACTTTTGCTCTGTTATATCAAATGAGTGAAGTACGATGAAGATCAGAAATTTTTCTAATATTTTTAGACATTTATGATCTAAAAGACAAATATCTATGGACACAAATTTGTCACCTTAAGGCAAATAACCCTGACCCTACTAAAAATAATCAATGAAAGCATAATCAATAAGAAAATGAGATAACAGAAATTTTACAAGCAACTAATTGACAGGGCCCTGCGATACGAACACTCAAGAGTCCCATTATGAGAGTTTTTTGGAAAACTTGTAAAACTATTCATTAAAAATACATGTACTCTTTGTACAAGTAACCAAAGATTTGTGAAACGAATTTATAAGTTGAATTTGGCCACCATGGAGGGGGATATATTGTTGGATGCATGAAATTAGAGATATCCGGCGTACTTCCGTCACAGTTGGCCCTTTAAATCCACGATTTAGACGAGCTATTAGCGAGCTGTGCACTTTTTCGGGCGAAATGATAGCAGGACACGTAAAATTCGCGAATAATTTGCGAAAAAGTACCAGTTGTGTTGGAATTCATTTAACAAACAAATACATTGCACGTAAATAAGCTTGAATATTCACATTTCCTATTCATATTTCGACAATAACAAGCGACTATAGTGATAATAATTTACTTGTTTTTCACGCTATCGACACTTTTAAACGGCATGTTTTTATTCTTTTTATGAGCTTGTGTGAACGAAAATGATCGAATACGTTCGTATTTTTTATATACGAACCTTGCCAACGAGGGTCTTCTAGTTGTACTTTACTTTCGGGCGACGGTAGACCTATATCTGTAGGAACCTCTTCCCTTTCCATCGCCTGTATTTCTCGCACGTCGTACACAGGCTGTCTTATATCGTGTGGGCCGTGTGCAAAAGCACAGTGAGGGCCATTTTTAACACAGAAACCACGCGAATCTGTTTCGTGAACGCAAATTGCTGTCTTGTAGTATCTCAAATGATAGCGACGTTCGACGTCTCCTGCTACTCGGTGCAAATACGGACAGCTAAACAATCCAAAGAGACTTGTTTAAAACTATGACCCGGTTAGAAAAGAATATTAAGGTTTTTCCTAGTATTCTAGCCGAAGTGCAGCTTTGTTTTCAAGCTGCGAATTGGTGAAAAACGAATACGAAATACGTACTCGTCCGACGAAGGACACATTCCACTTGTCTCGTCGTATTGTGTACAGTACACGTCTGGATTATAATTGAACACTCCATCTCGTTTCTTCTTCGGCCGACGTCTTCTTTGGTTCATGAAGTGCCAGTGGAAGCATGTGAACGGCCTGTGCTGCGTGCATTTGTGCTGTAGGAATAGCGGACACTGTTCGACACGAAATTCTTTCAGGTACCTACAAAACGAAACGACGTTTCGAGCGAAATTAGCCTTGGGAAAGCAATGCTTTGCAAACCATTGCATACTCACGTATAGTGAAAAGGTTTTTCCGTCGGAACTTGCGAGTAGACAGTGTTTTTTTCAGGAGAGGTCGTAATAGTTTGTAGAGTCCCTGTAAATGAATCTGTCGAGGACATAATGTTTTGACGGACAACATGGCCCGCCGGCGCTCGGAGAACCCTGGGAATTGACAATTGCAATTAAACGCCCCGAGGCGCTTACCAATACAAGCTAAACTGAAAGTGTTTATTAGAGGTAAGACGCTTAATCGAGTAAATACTGAAAAAGTAAGCGAAATTACCCACACCACCAAAATCAATGTTCTCACAAGTTTTGCTTCCAATAAACGCTACGTTTTCGCGATGTTTCAAACTGCAAATCAAAATGCAACTCCAGGATCGCAGTTCCGTCCAAAAAGAAGCACATTTTTAAAAAAAATTATGTATTTATACAGCTGTACTATCGTGGGTCTTTTTGCCAAAGCATACATAATTTTGGTAGCAGAAAAACACTGGCCCAGGAAAAAATTAAAGTTATGTAATGTTTACGTTGTCATGGTTTACTGACAACTGTGTTAGTCTGAACCAATTACAGGAGATTAATGACCAAATACAAGTTAATATTGAACAAAATATCAAGCTCCCAGGAAATAATTTATGCCGAATATGGCATAATTTATGCCAGAGCATGTAATAATGATGTAATATCTGTATCTCATGGAGATATATTTCCGATGGCAAAAGACAGCCACCCCTCTGTATGTAACTTAAATACATTATTTACCGGGGGAGCAAAAGATAGGAGTTCAGTAACTTCAAACGGAGACCGGAAGATTAACTGGAACGTCAACAAGTCTCGGCTCTATCATTGAAGTCCACTGTATTTGGACCTAAAATTAATATAGCTACTTGTAGTAATACAAAAAAGATGAAACAAAGACTTTGGTAAGTCTTCAAACCATATCTCGAATGTCTTCACCGCGCAAAAGTTTGCATAAAAATGAACAACAAAAAGATAGAACAAATAATTTAATCAAGTCTCCAAACCATACCTCGAATGTTTCGCCTTCATGATGCACAAGTTTGCATAAAAATGATCAAAAAGATATAGACTGTAATCATTTCTCTCACTCATGCATATTACAGGTGTTTATCTTTCCTGAGCACTTGTATTTTAATCAAATACTTTAAAACTAAATGCTGAACGTGAATGCAAAACTCTAATTTACCTCATCTGATTGCTCTTCCTCAACAGCAGCTTCGCCATCCTTTTCCTCATTCTCCAAAATTTCAAACTTGTTTGAAATATGCCCGTCACCTTTGCAAAAAAGATGGAGGAAACAGCCATTTATGAACTCTCCAAGTTAAATTACAGTTTTATTCCTGGTATTTTGAAGTTTGCCCGGCTTCAAGACCAGAGTTGGCTAATCTTATACTACTACTTCTTACGTCTACTTATATTATAGTAAGAGATTATTGTCGGACCAAAATCCTCTTAAATCTTCTTAAAACTGATTGCCAATGATAGTCAATAGACAAAAAATACATCTATGTGCGATGATCATCAAAGTTTTGTCGAAATTTTGAAAATCTTTGTATGTTTACAAAGTCTTTTTATACTAACATAAGAAATAAAATTTTATGTCTTAAAAAGCCTTTTTATATTGATCTCTGTTCCTTCTTCCATTGGCATTATTCTAATGAAAAAATCTATTTTACAATACCTGTTACTCTTTCCAACGATTCCTTTGTGAGTTTTAATGTCAATAGCCGAGTTGCTGAATCAAAACTTAACACTTTGCCTTCCTAAGTAACAAAATAAAAGCAATATTAGCACCAAATTGTAAAGTTATTGAACTGCCCATATCAAGGCTAGGAATTGTATATATTTATAACATTTGAGAAAATTAAAGAAGAATTATGTCTTCTCATGCAAAATCCTTATCTTCAGTAAGTCTAAGCACCAATAGCAGAGGCTCTAAACCAATGGAAATGAAATTTTTGCACAAGAAGATATAAAGCAATTCTTCTTTAAATATATAACTAAGATACTAAGAATATGTACAATCCCTGACTTTGACACAGATAATATTGATGAAAAAAGATGAAGTTTTTGCATAAGAAGAAATATTGAAATTCTTCTTTAAATGGCTAAAATACTATCAACATGTACAATCCCTGAACTTGATATACACTTTTTCTTGCATATTACTAACCTTATATTTTGAAATTTCAGGAGTATACGATTGTGAGAGCTCTATAATCTATGAGAAAGAAACGCAAAATGCTATAATCCAGGTACCTAAAATTTGCATTAAAGCATTTCCTTTATACCTTATAAGCAACTTGATCACCAACTCTAGGAGGTCCATGCAAAATAGGATATTTAGAGAAATCTTTTTCAGGTTTTGAAGCATCAACATTACTTGAAACCGCTGGCGGATCCTGTACACAAACAGAAATGGACTTCTCTTCAATATATTCTATTTCTTTCACTTTGCCTAAAGCCAGACAATTTCTTTGCTGAAGGGAAGAACCTTGCATTTCAGTGGTCGAAGTAAACTTATTACTGATCAAAATTAATTACCTGAATCTCTTTTGCAACTCTTGTGCTTTCCAAAATTATACTTTTGTTTGTGTAAGTGTCCTTTCGCTTAGCACCTCTCACTTGCCGCAGTTCATCCACGCTGATTCTTCTGCTAGAAAAATTGACAAGAAACTTGAGATTTCTAAAAGAACCTTCAGTGCTGAAGACAAAGTTATTAAAGTCATACATCAACCAATGAACTGGCAATGCACCCCTACTTCACATCATTTTCTGTGTAACACCAGACACTTCTTCATCAGAACTGCCAGCTACGTAATGGGCTAACTAAAGATAAGTTACATACTTGTATCTGGTTAATATGCTGAGAGCGATCATAAACTAACTTTTTATTATTTGTGTTTTGATGATTGGCTTCGATAGGGGACAAATTTGGCGTGGTGGTTGCAGTTGCCTCTCCTAGAATGGATTTGATACGTGGATGTGCCAGTGGTGGGTTGATAGCATTGTTCAACACGTCTGGAGTATTTGATTCAATGATATCAAACTCTTCACTATCAAACCTGATGTGATTGTTTTTGTTCGGAAAACCTGCACACAACAAAGATGAGAAAAGTACTCACTCAGTGAATAAAATTAAAAAGTAAAGTTAGGAAACAAATATAGACATATGCACTTACCATTTAGACTAGCTTGTGGTATTGATTTCTCCCCATTAGCATCTGTCAACAGCGAATATCCAGTTTTCTCAAGGACTGGGCTAATTTTTGTTTTTGTAATGGCAGTTCGGGGTGAAATTTCACAGGCCTCTTCCCTCACACTTGATAAGGATTGTGTACTAGCTATGTCATTGGATCGATTGCTACTGCATTTTCGTGATAATATATTCCCCCAAATTTGGTTTAATTTTGTTGTAATAGAGGTGTCCTTTGTTGGTTTCACTATCGTACGTCGTTTTTTTGTTTTCCTTTTTTTCGCCACTTCAATCTTAGAATCACATTCTAGTGTGGTTGTCCTGTTTGGTTCCAAATTATTTTCTGAGTTCCTTTGTTTTTTGTTGCTTTCATTTGCAACAAAAGAATTCTTGGTCAGTTTAATATCTGCAACTGGGCTTGAATCTTTTAAAGTTTCCTTCACATTGTTTTTTTCCAAATTATTTTCAAGCGAATGTTTTGCCTTTTTCAAGCTTTTGTTCAATTCAATGGTTTCTTCAGACTTCCTCTTTCTTAAAAACAATCCAAATATTATTTGTATGAATGATTAGCACAACTACCACAAATTTTCCTTGCCAGGAAAAAGGAAACAAGGACCTTCTCATGGGAAATCGTGCACCAGGAGACAGTCCTTGAATATACTTTGACATTGACTTAGAAACAATAGTGGTAGACTGCCGGTCTGTGGAGTTTGGCCTTTTTCGTCGAGATCTAGGGTGTGCAAGCACAATTTGTTCGCAGTGCAAGTGTGCAGATCAAAGTTAAGTGTGCACAACAGCGCATCAAGGATTTTTCTACTGATCAAAACTACGTGATTTTTGCGTTTCACCAACTTTATTGGTTACATAACCTCGTAATTCTATTCAATTGTTACAAATTATAATAACTTTGAATATATCGAAATTACAAAATTCCGAAACAACTAACAAATTTTCCGTTAATGTAATGAATTTTGCACTATTATATTTCACTGTTTTATGTCCCTTTGACACCCCAGTATGCACAGCCGCTGAACGGTAGAACATCTCAGGTGTGCACTTGCCAAACTCTGCAGACCGGGTAGACTGTAAGTCTGTCACTGAAGTAAAGCAGTTTTAAGTATAAAATTATCGAACTCACTTTGATGCCTTATTTTTCTCCTTATTGCTGGTTTTTCTCGACTTCTCCAAAGCTTCATTTTTATTTTCATTGACTCTAATATAAAAAAAAGAATCTGAAAATAAGTCGACTAAAAGGAAAAAGTTAAAATGACCTCATAGACGAACATTAATTCTATAAAACGCATATGTTTACCTTATAATATCATTTTCTCTTATAACCTCTATTTTCTCCTGTGAAGGCAGAAGAAACTCCTCCAAATACAAATTCAATATAGTGCGACCAGCAATGAAAAATTTTTTTACTATCAAATACTCCAAATCTCGAACCAGTTTACAAGAACTTTTATCAACTAACATCCAGCATTGCTCCGGAGATTTCCCTAAAGGACGCTCGAAAACAAGCCTCACTCGAATAGAGGACATCCTTTCGTCTCAAGAACGAGCAGAAGACGAGTATATGGGGTAACTTTTGAACCTACAACGTTTGGAATTCTTTTTCAACTTCAAATAAAAATTTCAGGTGATTGCGCTAAATGATATTAAAACAAGAATGAATCACCGCTGATAAAATGCACGCAGCTTCGTAAGTACTGCGAATCCCAGTCTTACGTATATTTTAGTAAACTCGCGCGAAATAAGGTTCTGGCGAATTCTCATGATACTTCGGACGATTTGATTGGATAGTCTTCTTGAAATTGGTAGCAAAGTCTGAACATTACCAAATACCACTACACAAGTCCAGAGTCTAGGTTACTAACTACCAAGTACCAACAAATGGCAATATATTGAAAGTGTGCAACAATGGTAAATTACATACCACTTTGCACTGGTACAAATCAGCATCTATCCAATGGCTGCACGCTTGGCTGTGTGCTTACTTAATATATCTGAAGGTCGACGACTTGATGTTGTTGAAAAAATTGCAAAGGCTGCAAGCTCTTCAAAACAAAACTCTGAGACAAACTTCAAATGCTCAACGACTGTATTAAACATTTTTTCAGACCACGATTACAATCGTTCAGTGTTAACAATTGCGGCGCCTATTGGAAATCTACAAACTTCTGTGGTTAATGCTTGTAAGGTTGCGTTCAAGGAGATTACTATGCAAGAGCACAGTGGGGGGCATCCTCGATTAGGGTCTGTTGACCTTGTCCCAATCTACCCGATTTCCCCATTAGTTTCACTTAAAGAATGCGGCATGGTTGCCCAAGAGATTGGGAACCAAATTGTCCAAGAGGTACAGGGAACTAGTGTGTTTTGGTTTGGCATGGCTGACCCACCATGTTATAGAGGATTGGTTGAACAAAGAAAAAAGGTCACTTGGTATAAGGGAAGGCATGGTATGTCCTATAAAGGTATCAGGTTTGATATCGGGCATCCACCTACTTCACGGTACGGATTGACTGGGGTAGGGGCAAGTCCTTATGTTATGAACTGTAATGTCACGATTGAGACACAAGATTTGGAAGTGGGCCGTAGGATAGCTGAATCAATCCGTGGGGCAAATCCTGGGGGTTTGAAAGGCGTGCAGGTCATGGCATTTGAACACAAGGGTTGCATAGAGATTGCATGCAATGTGGAAGCCTTTGAACCAGATCAGGTAAGTGGCACATTTATGCACTGTCTCAGCAACTGAGATGGCTATGAACAGAAAGGAAGAAAAAAAGCTTTGCTCAAATCTTCAAACTAAAAGTACATTGACTTTGATATGATCGTGTGTTTTGATTGTTCATATCACAGGGGAAGAGCAGTGTTGAAACAGGACAACATATTTTCAACTACATCAAAACAAACCAAATAAAAGAGAGAGTACAACACCTGGCATCCTTATATGGTATTGCTGTTAAAGAAACTGTTGTCGTAGGATTTACCCCTGATGAAGTTTACGACATGGCATATAAAGCACTTTGTGAGGGAAACAGTATGGCATGGAAAAATACAGACCTGCATCGTATGTAGATGCAAACTTTGCCATATGCTGAGAAGTGAGTGTTTGAAAACTTGAGTCACACTCAGACAAACAAGCTGCCGCAAATGACAAAACACAAAAAAATTTAAAAATCATATTACTCACCAATTTCTATACACTTTGCCTTTAGGAATATTAGATAAACCTTTTTAGCACATAATAAATAATTTCCTTGTCTAAAGATTTCACTGGCGAAGTTTTAATAGTCTACTCTGCTCACGAGATCTAGAAACAAGATATGACAAGTTCAATGCCTGAAGTAATCCAAATGTTTTGAATTGGGCAACGTGCAGCTTATAATTCTGCTTCACACTGTGTAAACCTATCGCTATTCCATACCTTTGTAACTACTTAAAGGATCTTGAATTGCATTTGATGCCTGTGGTTTTGTGTTCCCAGGTGCTTTCTATTAAAATAATATAATTGGATAAGAACTATGCCCTACTCTAAATCGTCCAGTGCAATCTACCAAACAAAAACTTCAAACAAAAACTTCAACCAAACTGCACAAGTTTGTTAGAATACCTTCAGAACAGGCCTAGACACACCAAGTATATCACACAATGTATTCCTCTGTGGTCGAATTTTATCCACATCTTCTTCCCTATAGTAAAAGTTTCGATTTAAACATCACAAACTGTTGCCACAATTGTTCCACCATATTATATATATTATATATATAACACAACATATAT
>JAODVM010373548.1:0-10877 GCA_025400095.1 Phenganax marumi
GGAGGCTACTCCTGAGAGTGTGAGGTCGTCTACATAGACGCTCATCACTAGAGAACGACCGAAACGAAAAACCGAGGGCATCTCACTGAACTCGACACCGTTGAGTTTTTCCTGCAAGATTTTGGAAAGATGGGCCTGCCAGTGCGCCGACGACTCTGGATGGCCATAAAGGCTCTTGTACAGCTGCGCGCAAGGCATTTGGATATGCTTCTTGGATTCCGGCACGAGCTCAGGCGGTAGCATCACAAATGTTCGATGCTTCGTGCCGAGTGCGGACTGAATATAGGCCCGGACGCAATCAGATGTTGAACAAGTGTTTCCCTCGATCATTGAAAAGGCTATCACTGTGTTCAATGCTGCAATTGAACTCGGAGCGGAAGCAGCAAGATCTTGGAAGATGGCGCTCAAGCCCCCCTGATCCTTGACTGCGTCACCTCGGAAAACAATCCGAGCCTTGATCTTCCAGTCAGCTGGGTTCTTTTCATATCCCTTTATGCTAACTATCACCATTAGGGCTCCGAAATGCAGTGTTTCATTGGGAAATTCCCTGATCACGTCTGCCTTTGACCTAATCTCATCTTCAATCCAAGTCCCTTCCAAAACCAAACCATCTTTCTCGCTTTTAATGGCAAGGTAAACTTCTGGGCGACCCTTCCATTCAGCACGCTCTAACAGACGATGAACGAATGCTGGTGTTACAAACTCCTTACATCCACTCTCATGCATGAGGACATCAATGGGAACACATGGCATCCCTTTGACAACATGCTGCCGATGTGAATGATTCACGCGAGGTGTGCACGGCATGCAAAACACATTGAGCATTGACGACATGTGGAAACAAAGCATGCAACATGATCTGACAAAGAGGCTCTGGGTAGAAAGCTGAGTTTCGAGTGTACTTCCCTTCAAGGGGTGCATGCTTGTCATGCGTGCACTTCAACATTCCCAAAGAATCAGCTAACCTCTTATTATTCGTGACAAACCTCCACGGCTTTCGAGCGGGTTTGTTGTCCTTGGCAGTGATTCCTACGGTGCAGCCATCGAAAGTGGCAGACAGCAGTTGCCTTTCTGTGATCCAGGAAGCTAGGGGTTCACTCATCCACCCTGAACAATACCTTGGCCACTCAAAAGACACAAAACCACCATTATCAAGAACATGGTTTGCAACCCTGATGAACGAATGCATCATTGAAACACTTTCCCTACGCTTCTCTCGAAGGATGTTGGACAATCTTGGGTTCTTTGCTTCATTCAACCTTTGCCAAGCACTCCAGGGACCACACTCAATGGAACCATGGATTGAACAACCAGGGATGGCTTTCACTTGCTCAACAAGTTGGTCGATGTTTGCTTTACTTGCAAGATCTATGTGTTCCTTACAAAGTCTTACAACTTGAACTCCAAGCTCCTCACCAATCCTACCGAGCGCTGAGTCTGAAGCACAGGCAAATTCAAACAAAATCTTTCCACCTGGGGAATTGTGGATCTGACTGTGTAGACGCTCAGGCTTTGCAGCTGCTCCTAGACAGCTCTCATTGCTTGCAGCGACTGCTGATGCATACGTTTCTTGAACAATCGTTTCTGGAGCTTTCTTGGAAATGGCATCATGAGACATGGCAAGGACGGCATTAATGCCTGCATGAACACGAGCTTCATCACCCTCAGGTTCATTTTCATCATCATCAGAGGGCGGAGGACATTCTGGGACAATCTCCTCTTCATCCTCTTCGGCCTCTGACAAGACAGTTGGGGTGTACTCTTCGTCAATCAAGTCTCCTAGGATCTCCGGCATTTCGAAGGTCGGAGGCTCAGGTGCTGGGGTCGAAGGAGCAGCACCGAATGCTTCCTCATACCGGGCAATGCATTCGGCATTGTGTGCAGACGAATCAGCATCACAACCCTTGCATCCCTTTGTCGGGCCGATCTTCAGCATCCTACTGTACGTGATGTAAACTCTGCGTGCTTTAGACTTAGTCTCTGGGGTATCTTCGATGAAAGGAATTGGCAGAGGATCCACGTCAGCGAGTTGACGAACATCAGGATCCGAGAAGTCATTCAATGCCTTCTCTGCAAGATCTCTCAACGGAAACACACGCTCATCACGAACATAAACCTCTTGATCCGGGGCGACCACAATGGAAACATGACCTTGCTTCAAGGAGTTGTAATCCACAAGTCTCAAAACACCTTTGTACCGACACCCAAACTCAAGCTTCCAACCTCCCATTAGGGCTGGTGAAGAATTGGGGGCGAGTTTTGACTTCTCTTGAAACTTTGTTCTATAGAAAACCAACTGACCCAAAATGTAATCTGCACCTTTGAACTCAGAACCAAAAGCCTTTGACCAATGCTCGATGCTCATGGAAACAGCTGTGTACTGGCATGTCAGGGTCCAAAGCTTTGGGAACACAGCGAATCCTGCTTGCAAGTGCATGCTTCTGCAAGACTCTTCAAAGGACCTGATTTGTCTTTCAAGTACACTGTTGTGAGGCCATCTCCTAGGCAATGATGCGTCTGACAACCAACCGAGTGAACGAATGGCTTTCAGAAGCTCCTTGGCACAGTCTGACTTACAAATGGTTTGAGGGTTCTTGGCCTTTACACCCACAAAATGGTTCAGGGCTTCCTTGACCGAATCAGTATCTTTTGTTGCCAGAGGGTATGCTTGGAAAACTTTGCTGAACAAGTCCATCACCACAAGAACAACAAATTCCTTCCCCGACGAAGACTTTGAAACGATCATGTGATCACATGCAATTTGCTGGCCGAACGCTTCAGGAACAGGAAGATCACTCTCTTCGTCTGCTCTACGATGGGATCTGATGCGTTTTGAGTACAGCCTAGCACGATTGCAAACATCACAAAGTGCGGACTTAGGGAAATGTGTCATGCAATGCTTGGTGGACAGTGCAAGTTCCCGTTCACGCACGAACTTCTCAGATTCAGGGACCTTTGGCAAGGCCTCACCTGGAGCAACGCCACGAATGTCGTCTGCAACTGAATGCGGAATCGCACCTTCAGGAGACCGGACCTCGGGTTCTGCTTCAACAGGTTCCACCTCACCTGGTACGCCTGGAATGAAATCAAATGATCTGGAGAAATATGGTACATACTGATCAACCCTCGTTGCTCGAATCAAATTGCTTTCATCCGTTTGGAACTGGAATTGATTGCAGTCTTTTATATAGCATGGGAGTTGATTGGGCAACCACAAAAACCCCATACCATTGCTGACATCAAGACCAACAGACCGGACAAACGGGCATGAGTCAAGCACGAAGTGATTTGCTTCTTGAAAGATGCCTTCACGATCCCTGAGACCGATTGCATCGCTCGAATCTCTCTTTCCTCCACCTGTCGAAAACCTCAGGCTCTCATGTGAAGGAAGCTGGAACTGGCTGAACACCTCTGGAGACACTCCCTGCCTTTCTAAGCTTTGCGGAGAGACGAGATGTCGGCCGGCACCTGTGTCTGCAGCAAACTCTAGACGGCCTTCAACTGGCATGGCCATCGATGAGAGGGCAGCAACAATGGCAACAGCAGCCATTGCCTTGGCTTTCGGCTTTGGCTGGGCCTTTGGCTTAGCCGTTGCTTCGGCTTTGGCATCAGGCTTGACCTTCTCGTGCAAGTACGCGCATGAACTGCCGCGCACACAACCGGAAGGCATTTGGAAGAACACGCAAGGCGTTTTCGCCTTGTCTTCCTTGCTCAAACCCTTGCCTTTACCTTTTCCCTTCTCACCCTTGCCTTTATCACCTTTGCCACCTTTACCTTTAGGATCACTCTTGGGCGACGAAGGATCAGCTGGAGCCGCCGGTGTCTCCTTAGGAGGTGGTGGCGGAACCGTGGCAGCCTTGGCAGGGTTTGCAAGAGGATTCGACTTCTCCTTTGGATCTTTCCTCCACGACTTTGGCTTCAACGAAAGCTCTATGGACCTAGCATTGGTGTCTTCCCTTTCCTCAACGAGGTGCTCCTGCAATCTTCCCCAAAGGAAGTCGAAATCACGAAGTTCCGAGCTGTATGCGGAGCGTTTGATCTCGTCGATGGTCCTTTCAAGCTTTCGAACATTTCTCAACCGATGGAACAACCATTCACCTAACATTCTCTGATTCGGCCAGTCGGCAGGGTCAATGGAGTTCAAGGTCTTCATGACTGTACCGCTAAACTCCTGGAGATCTTTCAACGAAAAACCATTGAGTTCCACCTGAAAGATGCTTTGCGATGTGAGCAATGAACCACGAGTACGATCGAGATCGAAATGTCGAGCAATCATGTACAAGATCATCCTACCCCGAGGGACTGTGGACTGACGAGTGCAACGCTCAACATACCCCTGGACTTTGAACAACAACTCAGGGCTTGACCGCACATTCTTGAGAAGCTCAGATGCAAGCCACCTATCAAACCTTGGGATCAGGCCTGATGAACTCTGGCATTCTTTCTCCTGACCTACCTCGAAAGCCGTTGCAGCCCACTTGGAAAGGTATTCATTCGACGAGATGTCCAAGCGGCCAAGCATCAGAAAGAAGTTTGTCTTCCAAGCTCTAAAGTCTGCAGCACTCTGAGGGACCACTTCCAGTTTGGTGTGCAACAAAGCTCTAGAATCAACAATCTCCCTTTCTGAGGCATGTGAGGGCGATTCTGAAATCAACTCCTCTTCATCGTCGTCCGACCCTCCACCCCCCTGATCGAATGGATCGGGCGGACCTCCGGGAAAGCCTTTGCCAACACGAAGTCCACGAGAAGGTCCTACAGGAGGTGAGGATGAATGGACAACTGTGTCATGCGAACGATCGAACAAAGGTCGAGGCTCACGATTAGGATCCGTGCTATTTCGGCTTGATTCAAGTGTCAACATTCTGGAACTGAGTGACTGAACAGCTTCCATGATTGACTCCAACATTCTAGTGCCTCCTTCGGTGTCCTTGGGCGAAGATGCATCAGGCACAGGCTTCGGAACGAAAGCAGGCGCAGGCGACTGGATGACCGCGGCGCTTGAAGCAGCCAGTCGGGCCTCCAGCGACGAGATGCGATCTTGTCGAGACGAAGACTCTTGGCAAAGACGCTGGATTTCTGAATCTTTATGGCCTAAAAGGTTGAGGGACTTTTGGTTGAGGTCGGACAAACGGTCGATCTCGTCCTTCGCTTTGCGAAGTTGACCCTCAAACATGGACTGGTTGAATTTGATCTGGTTCTCAAGGGTTTGCTTTACCTCTTGGACCGCTTCATGCAAGCTGGTGATCATGACATCTTTCTCGGTGTGACCTGTTTGGAGCATTTCGTTCTGACTACGGAGTTCTTCGACCAGGGATGTCAGGTAACCGATGTGAGCTGTGGCTTCCTGGAAGACTTGTTGAGCGACACCTTCGAAGTGCGAAGCCCTAGAGTCCGCTTCCCCGATCAGTCGTTGAGACTCAGCTACAACACGACCGAACTCTGCATGATCGATACCAACATATGCCACCTGGACCGTGTTAAAAGACCGGGCGTCATGAAGGTGCAATTCTTGTGTCAAGCTAGTTTGATTAGGCATGACTTCATCTTCCTCTCCGGTACCCTGGAACTCGGATGGACCAACCGACCGCTGGAGCAACCCACTGGACGAAGGCAAAGACCGAAGGTCAGTGAGCGCAGGAATGGATGGTTCAACCACTGATGACCCCTCTGCTTGAACCTGGGACTGATTACCTTTGGGCATGTTTTTGATGACTCTGCTCAAAGATCTCTTTGGAGGTTTTGATCTCCTTCCCTCATGGGGTGTTCCGGAACCATGGGATGATTGGGACCTGCTCCGAACAGCAACTGCCAAACCACCAACAGTAGTATCTGAACTGACATTCAACGATGAAGATTGCTCTTCTGACATGATTTACTGGCCAACTATCCAAACTCTCCCAAACCCTTCTTTCTTTTCGGCGGGAACGAATGCACAATTGGCACAGGCTCTTTCGGGAACTGGCCTAACGAACGAGGCTCCGCGGCGCTCAAAGCAGCCGGACCGGAGCAGCTTCGATGCAACTTCACTCTTCCTCGTCAACTGGATTCGAATGGTGATGCACGAAAGTCACCAAACGATCCACCAACCAAGATGCTGAAAAACTCCAAGACCTTTGCTCTTCGTCAAAAATCGCTCCGACCCGAGGCTTGCGAATCTGAATAGCGATGAGGCTCGCCGCACTGAACTCACGCAGCACCTCAACGTTGTCGTCCAAAATCACAGCCTGACCACGAGTCAACGATCTCAGCACCTCAAACTTTCCACCTGGGCCCGTCCTTTCACGAGTGATGATCACACAATCAACCGACAATGAACTCTGTTGTACTGCAGTGATCAAGTTCCTCTCGTTCACCACACTGTCGTGAATGTGCGACAAAACAATGATCTTCACTCGACAACGCAAGCCGACCTCTTCAATCTCCCTTCGCAAGCGACGAACTGCTGCAACGTGGCCCGCAGGCAGATTACCAATATGATCCACACGATCCGGAGGATTGACACTCCGATCAACGTCAAGGACCTGATGGTAGTCCAATGCAATCACCGGATCAGAGCCCCAGTGATTCGGCCTTTCTGCAGCCAGCCTCAACGTATCACCGTTCGCCCACACGTAAAACTTGGCTGAAGACGGAAAAGTCAAGGCCTCTCTGTAAACAATGTCAACTCGCGACCACGGGTGAAGAACGACTCCAGGCGCCGGGTGGTAGTACTTGAGGATGTCGTAAGGCCGATTTCCGGCAGGCGTGTCAACAACACTCGAATCCGCTCGACTCGGAACAGGCCTTGGGGCCGCAGCCAAACTTGACGAGCCGGGCGAATGATCGAAGACGTACGGATTGTAGAGCCTTGAACGCGGCACAAGATGCTCAGCCTGCAACGAAGTCAAATCAACTGCCGCTGTAAATGCAACAATCTCAACTTCGTCAGTCTCCTCACCCGAATCCTCGCTTGCACTCGGCTCCCAAAACCTAGAAGTTCCAAGTGGCCTTCTCTGACCGCCAGCGTGAACAATCGGAACCGTCGCTCGATCGCCTCCCGAATTGACAATGTACGCCTCTCTGCGTCGCCGTGCGGCAGCTCCTCCCCGGATACCGCGCCTCGGAGGATCAGGAGGCGTCGGTGGCAGTGGCCTCCTTGGCGGTGGCCCTGGGGGTTCAGGAGGCCGCAGCGTCCGACGAATTGGCGAACGGGACGGCTCTCGAGGACGCCGACCTGACATGCACGGGTTTTCTGTGGACCCCGCAACCACACTAATGAAAGATGTTGTTGTGTTGTAACAGAAACCGAAAAACAATCAAAAGCCGATACGGCTGATAACCACTTGAACCGTTGGAAAACGGAACACCAACACAAACAACAACAAGAAACCAACTCTCAGTAAAGACCGCCGTGTCCGCGAAGTGGCAGCGGCTGCGGCCTTTTTATCACTTGAGCCAAAAGTACAAATGTTCATGAACTGTGTCTATACATATGAGGTGTACTTTACACAGGAAACTTCAAGTCCCCCCTCATAGTGAGATGAACATATGTACAGCTAGTATTCCAGGTCTGAGACAGTCGCTTCATTGCTTGAACCGTCTGTGACCTGACAATTCCTATCGAAAGACTGCAAGCTTAACCTAACAGGCTTACGAACGGCAACTTGGGAGCGGCGCTTCAAGCAGCCAGTCACCCTTCATGCAAGTTTGGCGCTACGCTGGGCAGTAGCACTGTGCGGCATGCATTGTCCGGACTTTCATTTGAGGCAGATCTAACTTAGTTTCGAGCTGCTGCTGGTTATCGCTTAGCTTTTACCATTTCATTCATCCCAGAGGGACATTTCCTAATGAAAAACCCCGGAAATGGTCATTTCCATATGATCTCCCCTTTGGTTTCTCTTCCCAAAAGCTCTTGAAACAACGTGGTTCACCCATTTTCACTTCCCCAACCTTCAAGAAGCAACAAAAACTCAAGAACCAAACAAGTCCAGCTGAAAAAAACGCAGTGATACAACAAAGTCTTAACACCTTCAACCCCTAAAATTTCACCTCAACATCAACAAGTCCAACATCTCACCCTGAACGCGCACCATTAAGATGCACTCCCGTCTGTTTTGCACAAGGCCGATGCTCAGCGTCTTTGCACCTTTTTGATGCAATTGGTCCTCACAGCCCTTCAGTCGCCCAACCCTCAGCACCACAACACACAACCCAACGAACTACAAACTGAGGCCCAGACCGTGCCTGATTTCTACATGCAATGAAATGAGTCAGTGAGTGCGTGAACATGAACCCTGATTGAAATGTGAACATGAACCCTGAATGAAATGACTTGAAGTGAATGCCATGACATGACGTGACATGATCATGTTTCATGTGCACATGCCATGAGTGAGTGAAGGCACATGTCATGACGTGCTCATGTTTCATGGGCATGCACAGTGACATGCGCTATGAATGAGTGAGCGCACATGACACGTGCATGTATGTGAGTTCTTGATGAATGAGCGTGCAACACATGGAGCACATGCATGCGTGTGCAGAACATGGTTTGAGACCATGGAATGAATGGAGTGGACCAGAATAAGGTGGCATGAGGTGAAGCATTGGATGCATGAACACCTTATGCGCAACTATGGGTGAAAAGTGAACATGTGGTGAATATGAACATGCGCCCATGCATGGACTCATGTCACATGTCATGTTCATGACCCTGCCTTCTTGCGCTCGTAGATCTCGACGTAGTGGACCTCCAGCTTCAGGCGCCTCACAGGACACAGACATCACCGCACAAACACAAGCGCAACAACCGCCCATTCACAGCGCTCATAGAGAGCCTTGTACTTGTCCCATTCTTGCTTGATGGCAAACTTCAGTCCTAGAACATACATGACTTTGCTCCAGGCAACAAGAGAACATAGCAAACAGTCCTGCAGCGTATCGCATCAAGGTGGAATAGTGGGAAGTGCGCACATGCGTCTTCCTTGCTAGCCTCGCAATCTGGCCTACCCAGTTCTCCTCCATCCAACACGAGGCACTTGCTGGGTTTTTCAATGTTTGACGACAGGAGTCAACAATATGACACAGCAAGTGCATCTTCGGTCTGACATTGAACAGCCGATACACAGTCATCCTTTCATACTTCCGGTTCAAAACCAAATGAAGCTGCATATACCTGTATGCAACCACCTCCACTTCCTTGGCCACATCCTCCTTCAAGAAAACCCCTGACTCATCCCGCTCATATTGGAGCAAGCGGGTGAAATGCAGGGCAGACCACACTGCCATCTTGATGTCTCCATCAACTTCCACCACAGTACTATCCAGGAAGTCATTCAGAAAACCAAGGAGTACAAAAAGGTGCCACGCTTTCCCAACATAGTGGACAAACTTGTTTGTCTTCAAAGACAAGTTGTGTTTGTTGAGGTTCCAGCGAAACGGCAAGCGATATTTTGAGTTCAACCTCCCCCACTGTTTGATTTGCACGCTTGCATTCTTCATCCTTCAACCTCAGCAAGGCAAAGAACAAGTTCAAGCCACAAATACCTTTCTCAGTCAAGGCCAGCACATTTGGCCCTGGGAAGCAGTTCTTCTTGAGAAGAAAGACCAGGACACTGGCTGCGAGATCTCGGCCAACACCAAGATGGAACGTGTGCATTATGTCAAAGGTAACCAACCGCATGCTGAAGTTGCGCAGGTTGGCTAAAGGAGGCCTTGCAAACCAGACCTCACCATCACGGAGTTGAGACCTCCACCCCGCTGAATCGCTCAAGTCTGTCAGAGGCACCTGCAAGCCACGAGTTGCCTTGCACACAGCACAGATTTCATTTGAACTAGGTCCATATTTGAGCTGCAGCGCTTGAACAAGCCACTTCCAATCTCCCCTGATCGATGTACAAACTCCTCTCAAGCCATGCGATCCTTCAACGCCCAATTTGTTGAGTGAGGCCGCGATAATTTTCAAAGCCTCCTGTAGTGAAAGATTTGTTTCCTCTTTTTTCTTCCCTTGGATGTAATATTTTGAGACTGGCATCATAAAAATGAGAAACCTGGAGACAAAAGAGTTCTTGTACAGCGGGTTGCTTTCGGAGCTGAAGTTGATGCACATATATTGCTGTTTGTCAAATACTTCAACTTCATCCCCAAAGAAGGCAAGCGGGAAGGAGTCACCTTCCGGCCGTTCAACGCCAAAGCCATCCTGGTATACTTGCCAGTTCTCATCACCACAGTGACCAAAAAGGTCACGGTAGCCATGCTCACAGACACATCAGACCTGCAGCGAATGAAGCCCCACACCCTACAGAAGTCCAGTCAGAGCCATTGACGCCAAGGAAAGGCGACGTTGTTGACTGAGCCCAGCTCCATGTCATGTGGAAGAATAAATGGCCACGATTCAAACACCAGCTCATCGTCCTCATTAAGGACAGGAGCCCGATTTCACAAGTCTGCGGTGAGCCCTTTCATCTCTAGTGGCCGCATTCCTGAAAAGCGGAAACTTAACAAAAGCCGCAGCAGAATGAGATCCAAGAGCCAGACCCAAAAACAGACGAACCAAACGCCTCACCCGCCTCACCGAGTCTTGCCGGAGTGGCCAGGGTCAACATCTGGCCCATCGACGACCCCGACCGCCGTATCAGCGACTACGAGAACGCCGTCCTCGTCGATCCAATACGTCTCGGGGAAGCGGAAGCTCTGATACGCAGCCGCGAGGTCGCGATCGGGATCGAGCACGATCGGGAATGACAAGCCGAGTCGATCGCGAAACGCGCGCACGTCATCGGCCTGGTCGTGATGGCGCGCAACTCGACGTTTGTCTACAAGGGCCAGTCTGTCGATATCCGCCAGGTAGGACGGGATCTTGGCGTGCGCTACGTGCTGGAAGGCAGTGTCCGCAAGGC
>JAODVM010373659.1:0-10875 GCA_025400095.1 Phenganax marumi
GCTGACTTGCGAGTGCATTAGCAGAATTGTTGGACCAAGTATATCGCCAGTTATCCACTCTTTCACATCGTTCAACAAGAGAAAAATCGCATCGAAAATCGCCCGTGTGAACTGGCCTGTACATATATGGGTCATTTTCGGCTCAATATTTTCATCTGCAATTTGCGTGAAATTTTACTGTTATCTACTAAATATATAAAATCGACGTTATTAAATACGGCTTCTGACTCAACCCATGTTTCTGTATTGAACAAAATAACACTAGATACGGTACATGAAAACTGTTATCTCAACTGGGCCAAAGTCATCGCCGATGAATTAGCTAAAGGCTAGTTTACACGGGCGATTTTTGCTGCGATTTTTCTTCTTTTAGCGTATGTGATCGAGTAGGTTGACTAGCGAGTGCATTAGCGAAATTGTTGGACCAAGTATATTCGCCAGTTATCCACTCTATCACATCGTTCAAAGGGCGAAAAGTCGCAAGCAAAAATCGCACGTGTAAATAGGCCTTAAGATATACTGTATGGAAAGCAGTGGTCGAGCATAAATGAAGCAACCGCTGGTCAAAGTGTACTTGCTGCGCCGTCTTCGGTTTGCGATAACCAGCACCAGAATTACTCGGCCCAGGAGTACCATCGATATCATCGTCGTCCAGCAAGTTCGGTCCTCTAAAATAATTATTAAACTCTGTTATCCAACGAATATTGATGCCCCATAACGTGTTTGTAAAATTTGAATTGTACTAGTTTTTCAAGGCTAAATCAAACAAGAACGAAAGTGCATTCACGACTGAAGATACAATCAGCGACATACTAAAACACATTGGAGGAGGTATGTAGTCTTCAAGTGTCTTATAGTTGAAATTAAGTGTCAGCTCAGGTTAACTCTCTACTCTTTCTCGTCCTAGTTGGACTATAGGTGAAATGCTAGCACATACACAAGAGTAAAATTAGTTTCCAGACTTTTTATTCCATCGATAATATTCTCTAAACCATCATCGCCAAACGGAGAACCAAGATTTGAAAACATCATCATATTTTTCTCTGAAACTTTCTTGCCTCTGAAACAAAGTAAAGTATAGGAACTACTAAACTGAGTAGGGTAATAAATCAAACAACTATTAGACAATGCCATCAGGTTGAAACGATTTCCAAACATTGCAATTTACTTACGATGTGGCCTCGTTTAGCAGATGTGTAGCCACGACAATTGCATCAATAACTACGATTTTGTTAAGAACTTTTACCTCTTACATCCATGTGATACAACAAAAGTAATGCAGTACACAGCTAAAAATTATGAGCCTGCGGTAAAGCAGGATGCAGCAATGTTGTGCTGCACATTACAGTTGTCAACAATACTGAACAATGTTGTTCATTTTTAATCGGGTGTAACAATGCCAAACAACATTGCTAACAAGTGCGAACAATAGGATGCAGCACAACATTGTTGCATCCTAATCTTATCAACATTGCAACAATATGATGATTTTTACGCATGTATTACAAAAATCGTGAAGGTATATAAACTTAGGATACAATCTGCCTCTTCATTTCCTGAAAAAAAATCATAGTGAATTGCTTCATCGAATGTCAAGCTATCTTGGAGAACTTGAGTGTCCAATACATCAGTCTGTCTATTGCAGAGGAATTTACTAGTCAGAGGAGATTTTTGCATTTTAAGGTTTAGCTAAACTATCTGAAAGAAACAATATCCTTTTTTCTAAACCTTTTAACTAACTAAAATCAATGATATTTTTTACCAGGTATAATTCCATCATGAACAAAATGTAACAGCTCTTGATCAGGTGGAGCAAATTTTCTCGCAACTTTGATATGGGCATATCCGCCCTCATTATCTGCCAAGTCATTCTCGGTTTCTTTTTCAGAAAAAAAGTGCATTGAGAACAATGAGACTGTAAAAACATACCACTTCATGTAGCATTTACTACCGATAACCTATGCTTTGTTAAAATTTACCCTCAGTTCCAAAAAGGACAAGTGCAATTTCATCTTTTGGCGAAGTAAACATCTAAAATATATTCAAAATTCTGAGGGGTAAATGCAGTACATACTAAGTAAAAATCGTAATACAAGTGCCATACGATGCTACATACTTAGAACTAAATACTCTACTACCATCAATTTGCTGAATTTAGGTTTGATATAGCATTTTGAATTACTTTTCGTGTGAGGATCATTTTGATTGCTTTAACTGACGTCTCCAATGCTGTTTCATGGCCTGGTGGTGCTTGACACATTGCAGGGCCCACGTCCAAAATTATCACAAGTGATGTCTATTGTAAAAGTTTACACAGAACAGCGTATATTTCTACAACAGCACCACATGAACAAACTCTAACTGTTATACACAGTTTAAAACTTGTATTCCAACCAGATGACACTTTTAAAACTGAAGTTATAAAGACTTAAACACGTAAATGCTAGATAAAGAGGGATCGGAGGAGAAAGAAAACTACTAGCGCATTTAAAGCAATAGTTTATAGCATGTTAACTCAATTGTACACTCACTTTCGTCGCCATCTTGAATTCTCTTCAGGCAAATTTGAACATGCCCGCTACTAAAATGACGTCAGATGACGTCTTAATGATGGGCGGTCCAAGCGTACGGGTCCCAAATTTGGACGCCCCATTTCAACATATACAGTGTTCCCCGTTTCTAGCGACGTTTCCTGTCAAACTTGTTTTCCAAGCTTTCATTTCTCTTTACCAAACAACACAATACGATATAACACTGATTACAGCAGTTCCATTAATCACATATTTATTTCAAGAATCGTTTTTCTACAATTTACATCAACGCCTGCATTAATGATCTTGCAGTCAAGAAAATTATCAAAATACACTTAATATTTATTTAAATACTGGTACGAAATAAATGTATACACCTTCATACAGGTATTATAAAACCACAACAATTTTTTTCAAGAACTAATTCATACTAATAACAGCGAATCATGAGTTTAGTCTAACTCAAAAATAATTGGCTACGTTACATCCATACGCTTAATTTATAGAGAAACGTGGACAGACTGATTTGAGTGGCTTGACGGAGAAGAACTTGCAACATTTATTGAACTTCGTGTCGTAGTAGTAATAACCGCAGCAGCTATAGCCCGACTTCCTGTCGTGAACCTCACCACAGCAACACAATTGAAACCTAGGATTATATATGCGATTGCCACAATCTGAAAGAACAAAACAGATGCTCAGTATAAACATGATGCTCGGTAAAATTCATCACAACTGCACTGGAAACATGGCAAAATATTGTTCATCATTCACACGAGCAAATGAACATGTTCAAAAACTTGTGAGTAAAACTTGTTCGTCCTTTCGAAGTTTAGATACTTACAGTAGTATGGGCAGTAAGCAAAGTGATAATCGCATTTCCAGTTTCCACCAACTTGGCAAACACTATTTTACAAAAAAAAGAACACTATTAGCGAAGAAATTCAGCTACGACGTGGGGACAAAGTTGCAGGTTTATAAAAATACATTGGGGTTTTTTCTTTTTTTTTCGATTTTGATATGTGCCTTTAGTTTGATTCTAACAAAAAATTTAAGCGGTTCACCAACGGTTCGTCAGCGGCTCCTTACCATCTCATACAACTACATTGTCTAGCAGCTCCTGGCTTGAACCAAATGCCAACATGCCAGTGACAAACTACGGAATAGAAAGTGAAATATTTAAGAAATTATAAAACTCCAAGGAGCCATGCATGCATCAACAAGAGAGGACCCTTACAGAATATCTAGGAAAGACAGCTTAAACTGACAAAATTGTCCAATACTATTTAAATATCGTTTTAATTTAGTTTTAATTTCCTTCTGTATAGGAAAACTGGATCCATACGGAAAAACTCTTTACGGATTTCTTGGAAGAACAGTATGAAACTGGTAGAGCTGTTCATTATCGATATAGTTCGTTCAGTTATTTACTCCTGTTCAGTGATAACACTGGATGATAAGACATGACTTTTTCCGGGCCTCGGGGAACAGAAGTAATATATAGAAACCGCGCAAGAGGTCTTTATCCGATTTATAAACCCGAGGCGAAGCCGAGTGTTTATATATCTGATAAAGACCGAACTGCAAGGTTTGTATATGGCTTCTAAAATTCATGATTTTGTAGGCTTATTAGCGTTGGAATTTTGAGAATTGAAGTAATCTACGCTCTAAAAATTAAAGGAGAAATTTTGAGCGAGTCTATATCAGATATATAGATACGCTACGGGTCATGAATTTCCTTTGTATTTTGCTTATGAATATTTAATGAATTTTAGAACCGTTTATATAATAGTGCTAACTTCTTCTTATAAATATTTGCTGTGTTTTGTAATTTTAGTGTGTGTGTTGTTGTATATTCGATGTACCAATTTTAGTAGTTTGTTTGAATAAAGTTATTTATTTATTTCACTGAACTATAGTGGTGATAAGATGTGTGATGAAGACACTAGATTGGAGTGTCTTAAACGTTGGATTCTGAATTGTAACTTCTTGCCAAGTTAGATTCATTACAAAACCTGAGTAGTGACTACCTGGCTGTTTATAGACTTCATATTTTTTTTCTATATTTGCAGGAAGCTAGCGAAGTCTATTTCGTGGCCATTTACAGTTTCGAAGCTCTTGTTAAAATCTTAGCGATGGGTTTTCTTTTTCAACCCGAAGCGTATCTACGAAATGGCTGGAATATTTTGGATTTTATCGTGCTCATTGTTGGGTACGTATCTCTCTCAAGCTGGCGAATTTTTAAGCGGATTCCATTTTGAAGAATTGCATCTTTTTTTAATTATCTGAAAATTTGAGTAAGCTTCCTGATTCGCTTTCTCAAGAAATTTTCAACATTTCAAAGTGTCTCGCAAGATGTCCCAAATTTGCTATAGACTGTTGGCTGATCAACTCATAGCCGATTCACTTTGAAAACATTTTTTTGGATATTTTAAAACTTGACAGTTTTTCCCTTATCTTTTCACAAAACCATGCCAAAATGCGAATCGAGTCCGAAATTTTCTCAAACTTTCACCAGACATTAAACATCGTTATGTATGCCAGAAAAACTCATTTTCGGTTTATAAAGACTCGTATCTGTATGTTATAGTTGAGTAATAGATCACGGCTCTTGACCACTCAAAACGCGTAAAATGCATTGTTGCATTATAACTGTTCGTTTAGGATTATTGGTCTAGTACCTGAAATGAGTCAAGAAACGAAAGATAATTCTGAAGGCATCAAAGCCTTGCGAGCCATCCGAGTTTTGCGACCATTAAAACTTGTTTCTGGTATTCCAAGTGAGTGTATTGATTAATAGCCGTGAAGATGAATTCTTTCAAGAGAAAATATATCAACACATTTTTAATATGACTCTTATAAAATTACAAATAACTACAATCCCTGACCTTGATGCAGACACTTTAAATGACTGAAATATTATAGAAATGTACAATCCCTAACCTTGATGTAGACACTTTAAATGACTCAGCTATATTAGAAATGTAGGATCCCCGATCTTGATGTAGATACTTTCAATGATTCAAAATATGTACAATCCCTGACCTTGATACAGACCCTTTAAATGACAGAAATATTATAGAAATGTACAATCCCTGACCTTGATATAGACAATTGATAAGATTATTTTAAGATTTTTATAACTTTGCCCGGCGCAAACAACACTACAAGCATCAGTTTGTGTTCACCACGTATATTTATTATTGCAAAGCTTTCGATCCGTTAACCGGACCTTCATCAGTGCACTGACGAAGGTCCAGGTAACGGACCGAATGCTTTGCAACAATAAATATACGTGGTGTATCCACAAACTGTTGCTTATATAAGATTATTTTAGTTAACATATTTTTTCTTGTATTTTTCTAGGTTTGCAGGTCGTAATGAAGTCAATAGTTCGTGCAATGAAGCCTCTCATGCAAATCCTATTTTTAATAACGTTTATAATAGTAATCTACGCAATCATAGGACTTGAGCTGTTGGTTGGTCGCTTTCATTGGACTTGCAGAAATACTGAATCGGGTAAGACCATATTGCCATTTCGCCTCGCAAACAAACGCAAAATAATCCATTCATATAATGCTGATTTTCTTATGGTCGTAATTGTCGTATATGAAAAGTCACGATACCTTTGATATGCCAAAATGTTCTATCTTCTTCGGAGTAAACCTCATAGAAAACATACATATTATCTACTAAAAATTGCTGTGCGAATATTTAGTTGGAAACTGTTCTAATTCCGCTGTTTAGAAAGATCATAACTCCATCTTTGCGGCAATTACAACGACATGAAAAACAAACTAAAAGCCTTGTGTCCACATGGTCGTAACTGTCGTGAGTCAAAATATCTCTGAACGGCCAGAGTATTCATCTTCTTACTATAGTAAATCTCATAGAAAACATACATCTTATCTACCAATAATTGCTGTATGAATAAACAGTTGTAACTGTTCTAATTCAGCTGTTTAGAAAGACCTAGACTTCATCTTTACGACAATTGCGACTATATGACAGTTTTTTAAAATTTAAGTCGTCTCATATCTTATGGAACACTCTCGAGAATTGAACTTCAAACCATACCGAAAGCAATGACTCATTTTGAAATGTTTCCTACACTTAGTTGCATGTTGGTGTTAAATTCGTAAGAAAGACAGCGTTTATATTAAATGCGACTAATTACATGCCACGACATTGCAGCATCTAAAACCAGGCTTAACAAGAACTTGTAATCGTGTGAATTCGCGATGTTCTATGAATGGAATCCTAAATTTGAAAACGAGTGTAATTTGTTTTGAGACATGTTGTATTGTTTTTTCTTCTGACAACGAGCGAGGAGCCTTGTACCTACATACCTCATATAGGAATATATTTAGGTTTGATCAGCGATACCAATGTACCAAATAGACCATGCGGAAATGACGGTGGGCGTAGTTGTGGGCCTGGAGAGGAGTGCGTGTACATTAATTCAACTTCGCTGTGGCCTGGACCCCACTATGGCATTACGTCATATGATCATATATTCTTAGCCATGTTGACTGTATTTCAATGCGTAACCATGGAGGGTTGGACGGATATTATGTATATTGTAAGTACATTGATGGATCTGTGTGTACGTATATATATACTATTTCAGTCATTTAAAGTGTTTATATCAAGGCATTCTATTAAGGTCAGGGATTGTACATAATTATAATATTTGAGTCATCTGAAGTGTCGGTATCAAGATCAGGGAATGTACATAATGTATATGTAACATTTGAATAATTTAAAATGTCTATATCAAGGTCAGGGATTGTACAATTTAACGGTATATATTTTCCCCTAGAGTTCAGATGCCCGTGAGTATCGTTATGGTATAGTCACTTCAATATTGTACAGTTCACTTGTTATCATTGGCTCATTTTTCATGCTCAATCTTGTTCTTGGTGTTCTGAGCGGGTGAGTTGAAAATTAATAGACAAACATTGTTATGAAACGAATTTTGATCCACACAAAAGAAGAACGCTCTCAAAAAGAACATCTTAAATTTAGTAAGATAGCAAAGCTTGGTTGCAAAATATTGTAAAATGTAGAAAATAAACGCCTAAGAAGTTTGCGAATTTATGTACGGAAATGTCTACTACTCTTGAGGCGAGGCAAAAGTCTTTTCGACTGGTAAATTTTAGGCTTATAATAATGGATGTTTAATTTAGCTCTTTCGCAGTACAAGTACTGAATTATAGAGTATTTACAAAATTATCACTAATTACTATAAAATTCTAAGATCTATTTACAACAAGCGTTTTTATTTTTGTTTTTAATTTTTTAGAGAGTTTGCGAAAGAACGAGAACGAGTTGAAAATCGTCGTTCGTTCTTTAAATTTCGTCGTCAACAACAAATGGAACGACTCATGTCTGGATACACTGAATGGATTATAAAAGCAGGTTAGAGTCAAACATTCGAAAAGAAAAGCCTTTCAATGAAATTTTATTAATGAAACCTAGTCAATGAGAGCTATTCAAGGAGATCTTATCAAGGAAACTTTGTCTTTCATATCTGGTCAATGAAAAGGTTTCAGTGGAAACTATTCTGAGAAAAATTTTCCATGAAAAGTTTTCAGTGGAAATTATTCTGAGAAAAATTTTCCATGAAAAGTTTTCAGTGGAAACTGTTCTGAGAAAAATTTTCGATGAAAAGTTTGCAGTGGAAACCATTCTGAGAAAAATTTTCAATGAAAAGTTTGCAGTGGAAATTATTCTGAGAAAATTTCTAGGAAAATTGTCACCAAAAAGTTGCCGATGAGAACTTGTGAACGAATGTGAACGAAAAGTTGTCGATATATACTTGTCTCGAGGAAAGCTTGGCGAATGAAACTTGTCAGGGAAAACTTGTCAAGAAAGTTGCTTGTCTATGCGGGCTTTGGTGTTGTAATAATGCTTTTCTTTTGTTCATTTTCGTAGAGGAAATAATTGTGAAAGAGGAAGAGAATGAAGATGCAAGACAAGCAGAAGGTAAGTAAACAGAAATGGTTTAAACATTATAAATAAGTACAATCCCTGACCTTGATATAGACACTTTAAATGACTCAAATAACATAATATGTACAATCCCTGACCTTGATATAGACACTTTAACTGACTTAAATATCATAAATATGTACAATCCCTGACCTTAATATAGGCACTCTAAATGACTCACATATTATAAATATGTACAATCCCTGACCTTGATATAGACACTTAAATTACTCAAATATTATAAATATGTACAATCCCTGATCTTGATACAGACACTTTAAATGACTCAAATATTATAAAGATGTACAATCCCTGACCTTGATATAGACACTTTATAAATAACTCAATTATAACTATGTACAATCCCTGACCTTGGTATAGACGCTTTATAAATAACTCAAATATTATAAATATGTACAATCCCTGACCTTGATATAGGCACTTTGTAAATGACTCTAATATTGTAAATAGACGTTGATATAGACGCTTTCTGAATGACTAAAATATTATAACTATGTACAATCCCTGACCTCAATGCAGACGATTGTATAATCTACTGAACTATGTGAGTGTTTACTTCTACAGCAGCGAAACAGATCGAGGCGAAAATGAGAAGAAGACGGCACAGTTTGTCAGAAACGTTCTTAAATATTGTTGAAGACAACAAGGACATGTTAAGGCACTTAAACGCGTGTAGAAAGGAGGCGCAAAACTCATGGGTTGACAGGTGTGTGGTAAACTCGCAGTTCGTGTTTTATCACATCTAAACATTGATTTCTATATAACTGGATTGCGCATTCGGCTGCAAAAGTGAAGCCAGTGAAAATCACGAATTTGGAGTACCAAGATGGCTGCCGAAACATTTCCAGTCAATCGAAACCATGGTAACCAGTCACGAATTTGGAGTACCAAGATGGCCGCGATGGCTTCAAAATTTTGACAGCTGATATATAGGGATGCGCAATCCAATTATATAGATATCACTGTTTGCACCACTCAGTGAACTCAGCTATCGAGCTTTCCCCAGTCAGTGGTTTTCATCACAGAGAATTAGAGAGAGATTATAAAAGAAAAGAGCGGGCCGTAAAATAGCGAAGAGGGACAAATTGAAGCGTACTTATGTGCAATTTTGTTCCCGAATATATGACCCGGATAAAACTCAATTCGCTCATCGGCTACATACATGGAATTTGTTTACATGAAGTTTTACAAGTCTTTTAAAATGAAATGACAAGAAAAAAGAAATAAGGAATGACACGACTCACCGAAAAGACAAAAATA
Organism: Phenganax marumi; assembly: GCA_025400095.1. Lineage (NCBI taxonomy): Eukaryota > Metazoa > Cnidaria > Anthozoa > Malacalcyonacea > Clavulariidae > Phenganax > Phenganax marumi. The sequence continues at coordinate 9,807 of JAODVM010373659.1, forward strand.
AAACTATTTTGATATCTTAAATCCCCTAGTTTTCTACGTTTTGAAATTTAGGTAAAATGCTGGAGTGCTAATAACAAATTCCTGCAACTTTCTTTGGTCTAAACAAGTACTTTTCAAAAAAATAGGTACGGCGTCTACGTTGTGTATGATTGTACCAACAAGGGCGGATCAGGATTTTTCATTCGTTAGTAGCTATGATGGCCGAGACGGGCCACGACATTAAACAGACGCCGTTTTTCTTTGACACAAAAAAAACAAACGCCGTTTTTTTGACAGAAGAAAAAGACGCCGATTTTTTTTCAAGAGAAACAAATTCTGATAATCGTTGCTTTCTAAGTTTTTCGTTACGCATTGTAACTCACAAGTAACCAAAGGAGTGAAGCATTGGCGTATAAAAATGAGGAACGTAAACTATGTGATAAAACTAATAACAATATAGTTTTATCTAGTCTGTTTATTAACTTAGATTCTCTTTCATATTACCCTTTTTACCGTTGTTAAACTTGACGTTATTGAGCCGTAGGCAACTACTCAGGCCGCGAGTTTAAAGTATCGAATTATCGCTCTATCTATCTCACTATCTGTCTCACTCACTCACTCACTCATTCACCATCTATCTATCCATCTATCTAGCATATCCATATTGTGGCTATTCTGTGCTGCAGTATTAACATCATCAAATTTAGATAACGTTTTACAATTCACTGATTTATTTGTATTTTTTTATTTATTATTTTCTCAAGTTCAAAGTAATTTTACTCGTGCTTTTTTTCTCTAAAAGTTCATCCGTTTTACCTCCTTACACTCTAGCACTGATCTCACAAAACAACGTGCAGGAAATGGCAGTTGTTTTACAGCAGTACATTGCACAGGGTTATACCAATGCTGAAATATTGGGTTTCCTCGGTGTTGTTCATGGTGTTGCTGTAGGAATGCGCACGTTAAAGCGATGGCTGAGAATATTAGGTCTAAAGAGACATAGACAATGCAGGGAAACGCCATTGAATGAAATAGTACGAGCTATACTACATGAAATAAATGAAAGTGTAGGTCCTCGGGTTGGGTATCG
>JAODVM010373770.1:0-10875 GCA_025400095.1 Phenganax marumi
CATTAAAGCCACTGGCGCTTGCCAGGAAACAATCTTGCAAAGCTTTTTCTTATGCGTGTTCATCTGCGTTTGCCTTTAGAAACTTTGCACTATCCTTGGATCCCTAGTTCATTGCATAATGTCCTTCTTGGCTAAGAACAACACTAATCGGCTGCTATAAGTGACATACGTTGTAAGAGTTTAAGTTGCTTGGAAATGGAAAACCAGAGTCCAGACTTAACAATATGTTACAGAAATGCGAAATTTCAAAATTATGTATTTGTGACGAGTTAGACATTTGAGGTAGAAATATAATTAATAACTTACAACATAATTGAGATTTTCCACTAAGTATTTCATTTGTAAGTACTCGTTTGCCACTGGAGCTAGAGCCACTTCAAATGCATTTGATTGGTTGTCAAACACGTCTCTTAGGCTATCAATTTCTTTCCAATTCAAACCATTTTGAGCCAAGCATAGTTTTACTTACATGCGCAACGTTTTCAGACTGTGGTCAACCAAAGTTTTTCTGCCCTCCATAATTGAATCAATGGATTGCTGACTAACAAGATTAACTCTCTTTGTCTTTAAAACAAATAACGCAATAAATTTTGTGAGTCTCTCGTTACTGGTTTCATCTTCAATCTCTTCTTCTTCAGCTTCTGGAACAATGTCATTTTCCAGGTCATCTTGTAGCAGAACATCGTTTTCTGTGGAAGGGTCTCTTCCTTCTTCATTTATGAAATGATCTTGAGTGCGCTGGTGCATGTGCTTTTGTTGCAAATGAGATTTGAACGATGAAAACTTTCCAAAACATTTGCCGCAGTATGTGCATGAGATTGAAAAGTTAGGCTGTTGCTGTGGACAAATCTGATATGGCGTAAGTATTTCCCAAACTGTAGTCCCGTAATATCACCACAATAAGGACACACATACATAGTGCACGTGCTGCTTAGCCTAAGATGATAAGTGTCGTAATTGTGGCTATCACTATTTTGCACATTCTACATTTGTGCATTCACTACATTTTGCACATTCTTTGTAAAAGACATTTTACGCACAAATATGGTTTATTGAAACATAAAAACACCCAGAATACATTGGCATAAAGACAGTTTGTCGAAACACCAACCTCATATGTTGTTAGTTTAACTGTTTGAATCGTGTACAAGTACATATCTGTATGGTTTTTTACTAACGAAACATGTTTTAAACTTGGTGTAGTCTTTATGCTTAAGAATGGAAGTGTTTTTAGATAAGATCAAAGAAATAACACTGTCAGTTTTTAGTGTACGCTACAAAACTGAAACTTGAGCGTGCCTGAAACTCGATCTTGCCATGGCTTACTTAAAAGTGATTTATTTGATAAAAGACACCAAGGTTGCTATGTCCAGAGATACATGACTAAATGCAATACGTATGAACAACAGTTTTATAAATGACCCACCATGGCTCGCGTCATTTTTTTGCACCACGGATAAAGGCTTGTGAAATCGACATACCTGCAAGAAATGATGTCATCGTGAGTTGTGACATCATCATGAAGGGGTGACGTCGCATGTGTTTACTTTATTTTTTCACCGTCTTGACAGTCGTGGTAGAGTTTGGCAGCATCGGTTTGTCCACCAAATAAGGCATTGTGAGGTTCCAAGGGCTCGACCGCTTCGTAATGGTCAAAATAGCATTTCATCTCTTCATCACATTCCAAATCACGCTTGATGTCACATTCCCAGACTTCCACTGCATTAAAACCTTGATTTTTCAAGAACATGGCCTTTTCTACCGTGGCCTGATGCAAGTCATGGATGGTTGCATTGCTCACTCTGTTTACCGTGTTTCTCGCGTAACATTGCAAACACCCGGAGAAGAAATAAAAAAGTTTCAGAATAGAATATTAGAAAACAAATAATGAATAAAACTTACCATACCAGAAGCAACCACAGACATCGTAAGCCGTGTTGGTTTCTTGATGATACCCATCCAGGCGATATTTGTCCACATGTTTCTCTCCACCATTGTAGGTGTGCTGGATGTCGATTTCGTTCTTTTCTGCTGTGTAACTCAACCATTTTCGTGCCAGAACGGATTGCTTATCGCTTGGATGTTTACCGTGGGGATGAAGAATGGCAATGGTGTCTTTTTGCAGGAAATTCTTTCGAAACACCAAATTACAAGCCAAAGCAATGGTGAGGCATTTCTCGAACGGGTCAATGTCCATGATGCTATAGAATAGCTCGTGAAACTGGAGACAGCAGCGACGGAGAATATCGACATCAGAACGGCAGTAGCTGAGGATCTCTTGATGGAAATAGAATATGTAGTTATTCTCTTTGAGAGGCTGGTACCATTCGAAGAATTTCTGTCGACTGTCTGGAGACATGCCATTGGGATCATAGGACCACGGATCTGGAAGTTCACCAACATACTGCGCATTTTCTTTCTTGTTGAAATGATGGGGAAAATAGCCCTTTGCAAGTTCATCCAACCCAAAGAGTTTGGGACAATCAGCCAACTTCATAGGAATAAAGCTGAGAGAGTCAATGAATTTTATGTTGAACATGTCAAACAATAACGTGAGAACTTTGGCACCTCGCATGATCACGTCGTACTTGACACCGTAGTCGCAGAGATACTGGAGAATAAAATAACTGTCGTAACCTTGGAAGTTATGAGCCATCACGATACGTCCATCATGTTCTTTGGTAAAAAGCCATTTGCAGAATTCGCTTCGCGTATTGTCTCGCCGAAACACCCATTCCTCACCGGCTTCATTCTGTATAATGCACAAGTTTGGTTCATGAGTTCCATTCTCTTGGCTGCATTCAAAATCGAAAAACAACTCGTAGTAATCACTTTGATGCATTTCATCATCTTCATCGATTGGCTCTCCATTTCCCTGCTGGCATTCGGTATCCAAGAACCACAATGCATCGCATCCATGTTCAGATGCTTCATCCTCTGTGGGAGCTTCCTGGTTTTGTCATTTCTTCTTTTTCTGAACAGGCTGCATGTAGCATTCATGATTCTCGGGTCGTACGTACAGGTTGCATATGGAGCATTTCATCATACCACAATGGTGTTTCTCAGGTGCTCCTTGATTCCATCTAACAACGGTATTGCACCTGATGCATTTGACGAGTTGAGCACAAATGGATTTGGCATTTCCCATGGACTGTTTATGTCGATCAAAACACGCTTGGCTTTTGAACTGTCGTTTGTAACTGTCACACTGAACCCAAGATACAATGGGACAGTCTGGAAAAAGGCAGCACTTACAAGCATTGGGACAGACATGATCCACCCGATTATTGTAGGCTTTCTTACAAGAATGACAGTACTTGAACTGGTGGTCACATTGTAATGTTGGTCGTGGAGATAGAGATAAATTCTTTTCTCTTGATCTGGACTGGAATAAAGGAGAGCATTCTGGTATTCTTTGGACACGATATTGATTTGGTAGTCGGAGAGATGAGTTTGAAACTGTATCACTTCGTTCATTCCGCAGGATCCAATGGGAACGCCAGCCTTTTGATGCAATTTTTGGGCCAAACGTGTTTGCAAAGGTCAACAATGATCTCGTATCTGACGATCTCGACTGTCATTTTCAATCTTGGTGATGGCGACGATGAGGGCTCTGGCTAGACACAAGTCATTGGTGTTCTGGATTCGAACGATAGATCGCTTATTAATTAAATGTCTCTCCAGGTTAATATGGCTTCTTTTTGTGCCTTTACCGCCATGAGGCATTTCCATGTGAATCAAATTCATGTCCATTTCTTCGTTTAGTCCAAACTCATGGTTAGACTGTATGACGCGCTCGATTTCAGAAAGTACACGTTCCGTGGCGAGGCGTTGACGAGGCATAAACAGTAGTGATATCGGTGGGTCCAGTTGAGGCGAACGTAACACAAAATGCACTTGATTATATTGGGGAATATCACACGTAACGCTGTCTAGCACACTTTGAAATATTTTGTGAAGACAATGATGGTACTGAGATATTTCCAAGTGGGAAAACGCATCCGTAAAACGAAGAGTATAATCTGTACCAGTCATTTTGAACTTTTTGACGCGTACTGGTTGCACATCGGTTACAGTGAAAAGGTTACTCTCACTCACTTCGACCGATGTCCCAGCAGCGCCATCATTCGTCTCGTCGTGGGATCGTTTTTTCCCCCGTCCGATCTGTAATTCATTGTTCTGCCAATCATTGTTTTGCCATTCATCTTTTTGCCAAACACATAGAAAACGTTCACTTTGTGCTGGTGTCCAGTTATCAGTCATGGTTGCTTCTAGTCCCAATTGTTTGTTTTCGATTCGCCAATCTCTTATAGGTCAAAATATCTCCATTTTGTTTTCAAACACAGGTGGTTTTTGCATTTCGTTCAACGTATACCGCCTTTCCAAGGCTGTAATCTCTTCTAGTGTTTGGCATTCACCAATTTTCATGACTAAATCCATATCTAAACTACATAATAAACATTTTACTGAATCGCCTGAGTTTACAGACAATCTCCTACACAACATACCTCCTAAAGCAGGTATTTGGAAGCAAAACATGTCACGAAAAATGTAGTACTTTCAATTCTCAACACTAATAGACAAGTTTCCATGATGAAAGCTGGTTGCAAAATGCCACTTTCAGCTTCAAAACTTGTATTTATACGTTTATACTCTGAAAAAAGCAGTTTGAACCGGTATCAAGCATGTCATTTTGATTTTTCTGCATACATTATTGCCATTTTGATCCATTTCGCATAAATTAATGTCTACGTACATACGCGTACGTACAATGTAGGATGACGTCACTTTGTACATACGCAAAATTAGAAGGAACTTCCAGTTTCCTACCATGACGTCTTTTTCACACCTGGGAACATGAGCCTGCGATCCGGTTCCTGTAGAACAGTTGTGACGTCACTTCCGACCCTCTATGTATAGGTAAGGCTACTGAGGGATGTAGAAAAACTCTTTGACTTGAAAGAAGCAAATACAGTTCTTGGAAATTCCAGTAAGCTGTCTGCGCCGGTATGAGTTATCAGAGGAATGTTTATCAGGGAACACTGTATTTTCTCCTGGTGGGCGGGCAGAGCTAGTCAACGCAGTTATGTCACAGATACCTCTACCTAGCCAAAATTCCTCTGTTGTAGGTGTGTACACAGTGGCAGATCCAGGAGTTGTCACACTGGTCATGCGACTAACGTAAAAAATGCAAAAATTGGACTACGTCAGTCCAGTTATCAAAATACATTCAGTGGCGAACGTTTTGCGAAGCAATGTAGACTAGTCAAACCAGCGGTCTCACTCGTGAGCAGTGACTAACTTGTTGGCCAGTCTAGCAATTTGATTGGTCCATAGTCACTCTTTGGGGAGTTCTGACAAGGCTTTGGTTAGTCAGGGGGTCTAGATTCAAGCAATATCATTGGCTATAATGAAAAACTATTGAATAGCGATTGGCTGTATTTTTTTGGTTGGTCATGACTCGTCACAGCGTGGGATATATTTGTTGCACAATCCGTTTACGAGTTCTCCAGCATTCTGAATTTCTGATTCTGAATCTGATCAAAGCTTGCTTGACAGCTATTGCTCAATCTGTCTAACCAAAGCATTATTGAATCAGTATGCCTGCAGAAAGTAGCTCTTACGAAAGCGTGCTATCTGCATTCGAAAGCAACATTGATGTGTATATACGAAATATTATGCTGATTTGAAGCAACAAATCAACGTGTCATGAAAAAACTTGGTTGACAAGCTTTTGGGTACCATACAGTCATACACAACACAAGCATGGCACTCAGTAGACATTTCGCTGCAGAGTCTTATGTCCCTAAAGTAAAGTTCATTGATTTTAACTGAGTTTCAGTTTTGTTGTATACATTTATGGAACGTTTTGGTGGTATGGTATTATATTTGAAGATTTGTCTGGCGGCTAATAGCATTGATATGTGGCTACATGGTTTGCATATGATTGCGCTCGCCACATTACAATATAAGTGTATGTTCAACACCAAACACGGTTTATCGTGGTGTCTGCTTTTTCAGCATTGGGAATGAGGATTAAGACCATTTATATCTCTATACTAGTAAAGCACACAGCTTGGTTTCAGTGTAATTTGATCTGCAGTTGTTAACTAAGTTCTTGATTTGTCGGAACATCATTTCTGTGGTTTAGAAATAATTCATTCAACAATATATAAAATCTCACATCAGTATTTTGACTGAGGTACAAAAAATTCTGGATCTGCCTCTGTGTGTACACATGTAGTCCATATATATTCACTCTGGGAATATACAACAGCGCCCTGTTTCTGATTGACACTCACCCTATATCAGAAGATATTGGTGGACATGGAAATGGTATAATGGTAGTAACACAGGATTCTAATGTCAGGTCATGGGAGCTGCTTGTGCAGTGGATTATAAAGAGGTTACGACACTCCGGCGTTAAAGCATACAAGCTGCAGAGTTTCTCTTGGGTTACAAAATACCAAGGTAAGCATGCATTGCATTACGCATAACAATGTATTTAGAAAATACAATATGTAATATTGACCCAAACTCTTTGAAGTTTAACAGATACTGAACCATTTGAAATCAAATTTGAAATTACCCTAATTTATATGAAAAAAATTATATAATTAGAATCAGATGGATAAACCTATGAATTTTTAAAACCATCAATCACAGGCACTTTTCAGCGCTATGAGCTCAAAGCATTTTGACTCATTTGTCGGATATAAATTTAAAGACCAACTGAGACAAGAAACTTGTCCTGCCCAACTTTGTGGAAAAGTTGAGACGGAGAACCATGATTATCGTGACTTTTTACCAAGAACGATGATTATTGTGACTTTTTACCCATGTCCATGTGTCCCACTATTTGCTTTAAGGAGCGGTTTGCAGGAAAAACCACTGTTTGTGTAGTGTAATTCATTTTAAAATTAGTCTCTACTGTTTTTAAAAAGCTGAATCATGTGATGGACTCATCAATGACCTCGGCAACTATTCAAGCGACTCTCTTGAAATAATTGAAGTATTCAAGATGCCAGTTAAAGAGGTGGTAGTTTGTGTTTTTAATGTAGAATATATATATAAACTCACGTACCTAACAGGAATTTTTTCTTTTTTGCTCTATAAGCTGACGAACACAAGACCGCTCAAATGTTCTTTTGACGATGATGTAGAAATATTCAACAAGTAACTGTTGGACTATATGTTGTTTTATTGATTTATCGTGTAGATGATAGGCAGTGGCAGATTCAATGGACGTGAGGCCCATAACTGTAAATTTCAGCCGAATGCAAATGATTGTAATCAATTACTTTCGTTTCTAAAAATTTACGAGAGTTACAGTAAGTACGAATTGTAATACTGAATGTATTTGCAGTGCGACTACAAAGATATTTCTATATTTTCATACGTATTTCTCAAAGGGGGAAATGCAATAAAATGTAATTCTCTTTGATTTTTTAGCAAAAATTCTAGTTTAGACGAAGAATATGACATCCTATCTTCATATGAAGAAACAGCTCTTTACAATGGTGATGTGTTGACTCCGGTCTGTTCGTGGAACAAATAAGCATATACCAGCAAAGCCATTATGTGGATACTTCTGAGCGAACATGACACTGAAAGGTTATGTATTTCACAGCCTATAAATGTTGTGCACAACGTCACATTTCTCATTGATACCTCAAAGATCAAGGATAGGGACGATCTCAAGTGTGACGACATGGATTCGTGGAAGCATAATGGATCACCTAAGATGTTATTTAAAGTAAAACAAAACGGAGATGGACGCATCCATAGAATTGAGCATGCCAAAACCATGACCCTCAATGGAGACCATCGGATGTATACCTTGAAGAAAATTTACTACGTCAACAACTCCAGCAAAGATGTATGTAAAATAGTTTCTTCATTGCTTGGTAAGTTAAGCTAATTTGAGAACATTCACATTCAGTTTTTAATACAATATGAAATAAACACACACTCGTACATAACACATAAAAAAACTCATAATTCATAATAGTGAGAATAAAGTGGAAAAACAAATTTGCAACATACAAATGTTTCATCAACAGTTTCTCTTCTATTTGCAGATAGCCAGGGAAATGAGTCAAAGTATGTTTTTGTTCAATACTTGTTCAAAGGTAAAAAGCATGCTGTAGATGTTGCTTTATCCCATGGAAACTCAAAACAGAAGAAACCATACCATCATGTAATCCCAAGCACTAAAGTTTCACCTCATACCGGAAAAGAAACACCAAAAGCAGTGCTCGATAAGATCTATCGTTCCATTGGAGATGTTGTGAATGCGCGTACTGTTGGAGAACTTCCAAAAGGACCTACTGATTTATAAAATACAAGATTTTCATCTAAACGAAACACGCCGTGTAATAAGTCTATTCACATCGCCAATGAACAAGGAGTTAATGGAATATGGTCCCTGCTTGAAAAGGTGAAACTTGAAGAAGAAAACTGCGCAGACTCTGTATTTATCTGAGAATGTAGAGTGCATCCCGATTTTCTTGTTGTTTTGGCCAACAATCATTAGCGTGAAGACCTTAAAATATTATGCACTAACCCAAACGACTTTTGCATATTTGGGGTCGATCCTACGTTCAACATCATCGAAGAAAACATTAGTTTAACTGTAACTACCTACAGAAACCTAAAATTATGACACAAATTGACAAATAAACAACCAGTTTTCATTGGTCCACTTTTAATGCACCAACACAAAGATTGGAAAACGTGCTCCAGGTTTGCAAATGTTCTGACGACTGAATGCCCGGTGCTTGAAGGGATGCTTGCATGTGGAACAGACGGAGAAAGAGCGTTAATTGACGGATTAAAGCATAATTTTCACCTTGCAGTATTCCTCAGATGTTTTGGTCATTTCAAGAAAAAAAACCAAAAAAAAAAACCATGTCAAAACCTAGTTCGTCTCATGCTCAATCTCAACAAGTACAATTGACAGGAATTGCACCGTCTCAAGACTATCTCTTTTTTGAATTGTTCTACTGCTTTTCTTTAACCTTTATTTGTGTTGTACTCAAGGGTTCCTCTATATCTTTTTAGAACAATTTGTGGTTTTCCTCTTTCATTATTTGAAGGTAGGATCTTATAAGTAATATTGTTTCTTCCTGCTTTTTCAATGTTGAGTCATAGTTCCATTTCTCTTGGTGGGTTTGTAAATTTAAAATTAGGGACTAGGTTATCGATAAACTTTTCGACTGCTTGCGTGGGTTCGTTTTACAGTTTTATGGAGGGTGTGTCAAAGTCATGGTCAGCAAATTCTGTGTCGTCAAACTCTAATACCAGTTCATTATCAAGGAGATCTTGATCATAGTTTTCGTTATCGAGGACCATTCTTCAAATTCAAGATCTTGGTCTTCTTCGATTTCTTCTTGTCTGTCAGCATCAAATCTATCCATTTCCAATTCATCCATCTATTTAACATCGAAACTTTGTTTCGCCTGGCTTCACTTAATTTATATTTTCTATAGAACGTTTTGGAATCCCAAGAATTATGCTCGTCACCATACCCCAATCATTTTATGAGCACATTGTTACCTTTTCTTTTGAGTATTTTTTCTATTTTACAAACATTATCACGTTTATCGACAGCGGATAGTTCTTGTTCATAGAACCTTCCTAGTAAGGGTTTCATTATCCGTCGTATCTGAAATTTCATTCATGTTGGGGTCACCTTGAAAAATCCTGCTAATTTTTCATAGTTCTTCTGTAAATTTAGCTTCGTATCCTTTTTCAAATATATTTTTATACTTACTCACCCTAGCAGTGTCTCCAACTTTAAACTTAGGTATGGGGTATATCCTGGTCCAATCTCCATAGAGGGTTAACCACACTTGATCTTGTATTTTGTATTTTGTTGACTTCATCCAAAATATTGACCCATGCATAGGTTCCTTTGGAATAGAAATATTTCCACATAATGGTCTTTAACGTTTGATTGAAACATTCCGTGATGGCTGCTTTTCTTTTGGAGTTTGTAGAAAAATAATGAATTCCATGATTTGTTAACAAGTTTTTCACACGCTTGTTATAAAATTCTTTCCCATCATTGAATTGCACCACATTGAGGTATTTCCCAAATCTTGTTTTAAAAAGTTCTAATAATTCACCCGCTGCTTTTGTCATGTTCTTTGTGTCCTTTCTGTAAACGGGAATTGCAAACACATACCGACTAAGGATCTCCACGGCTGCTAATATCCAGTAGTGTCCTTCATTTTGATGTTTCAGTTTACCCATGTCTACAAGGTCATTTGCATTTGATCAACTAGCTCATTAACATAGGTTTTCAAGGTTTTGAGTCTTTATGATGCGTTTGTATTTTGTCCAAGTGTCTTGCGCTTGAGCCATGCTTTGATTTGCTTTAGGGTCACGGGTAAATCTTTTTCGATCACTTTTTGGTATAAATGTTATGCAGATTGGTACCCTGTTTTAGGATCATAGTATAAGTTACGCAGTTCTTGTTCTAAGTCATCCAGTTATTAATGAATGTAAAGTTCTAGTAGCATGGATCCAATGGGGATTTCCCCAACATCGGTGCTGAGGTTAAACGTGAGTCTATTATGTATTCCATTGTAGAGTTGTACTTGGCTTTTGATGACTTGAAAATGTGAAACACTTCCGGTGAGAGTTTGTTCTGTCATGATGGGTAGACTCATTATTGTAGAACTACGTGCACCGTCCAGGTCAAAATAGTAGTTTTTATCCACCAAGTCACTTTCTATTTTGATGTATCTTAAAGTGCTTATGCAACAATTTTTTAGACCTACTTTTTATTGGTTTATTTTATAGTACTCACTTTCCTGATCTATTTTCCGCAAACAAAATTGAAATTGGTCAATTCAAACTGATTTTATA
>JAODVM010373881.1:0-10875 GCA_025400095.1 Phenganax marumi
GGTGAAACAAAGGGTTGTAATGGGTGGTTGCTGGGTTGTGGTGTGTGGAGGGGTCATAGTTCTGGTGGGGCGGAGTTGATGGACCATGCCAATCCTTTGACAATGGCATGGTCGGGGTGGATGACCCAGCATCTGCCTTTCTGATGAAAGACTGCTCCGTGGTGGTCCTGTAGAAGGGTCATAGCCTGCTCCTCGCCGCCAGAGGTGTACTTCGTGGCGGCGCCCCAAGCCAGGAGTGTGACTGTGAGGGAATGGGTGTTTTTGGAGAGTTGCCATGTATTGTGGATGATGCGAGCAAATTCGCCGTGGTCATGTTGTTGGTTGTGTGTAATGCGGACGCCTTGAGCAAAGAATCCGGGATAGTTGGGAAAGTGGAGTGTGCTGGGTAGGAAACGGCCTTGTCGTAGAATGTTAGTGATGTTGCCGACAGGGCCGGTGTGTCCGGCGTTGATGTGGGCAACTTCCCTGTGAGTGGAGGTGGCGCGGGAAACGGGTGGTGGTGATGATGTTCTGGAGGCTTTGGTGTTGAGGTAAGGTAGTGAGATTGCATTGTATTGGAACTGATCGTATTGCTGGGTGGCTTCATTCCACTTGACATAGGTGTATTGCCGGAAATCAGTGATGTCTTTGTATGTGATGTTGCTGTCAAAGAGAAGGTTGGCGAGGTATTGGTGTTGAGGTCGATTGGAGGCGTCGAGCTGGTCAGCATGAAAGTCAAGCCAAGTGAGGATTTGCTCCTGAGGCGACAATTTTTGAAAGTGTGGTGTGGGTCGCCAGAAGTTGGATGGTCGACGGACCACTGGTGTACGTGGATATTGCGAGGTGCTGGTGTTGGTATTGTCTGCTGCGGAGGCATCTGTGTTGGGTCGTAAGTCGATCGGTTGCGTGGAGCGGCTGCGGGAGGGTGTGGAGGAGTATAAGTATGTGGATGTGGATGGCGAGCGGCGTCGCCAAGAGGAGCTGTGATGTTTGGTGTGTGCGCCGACGGCGACGTCGGTGACGACCGCTTCGGTGGTGGTCGGTCTTGCGTCGGCTCTTGTGATGGTGGCGGCGACTGCTGTGAGGTTTGTAGGAGGATGGTGGGGCTGGTGAGGCTGTGTTGACTGATGCCCCGGCAGCGGGGTCAGGAGTGACTGTGGTCGGTGGTGCCGAGGCAATGGATGGCGATGGAGAGGGCTGTGAGACAGTGGCCGTAGTCGCTGGGTTGGGAACTGGGTTGTTAGGATCTGGTGGTGCAGGTTGCTGATGTGGTTGGGGTTCGTGTGGTGAATCACTGAGTGTCAGTGGGGGTTGTGGTGGAGAATGTTGCGCAGGTGGCGTAACTGGGGGGAATGCTGAATAAGGTTGCCATACCCCTTGTGGCATGTGCCATTGGGGTTCTGTTGGTGTGGTAGCCGGAAGGGCTGCAGGAGGCGGCTGTACTGGGGTGGCAATGGCGGGGTCGGCAGGCGGTGGATGGTGCAACCATAAGAATCCTTTAAGATAAAATCACTTGAAAATGATAAAACAAAATGGGTTTATTATTTTTAGAAAATTTTATTGTTTTTATAAAATTTATGTTTTTGATAAACAAAATTTATCATCAAATAATAAAACTTTTGTTTCCAAAATTACAAAATTCCATTTCCCAAAAAATAAAACAAAATTTATTATTGGAAACAAACGAATCTTGAGAGTGTATATAAGTTGTTGTTGTTGGTGGTGGTGGTGCAGGTGGTGGTGGTGTTGGAGGGTTCTGAGTGTTCTGAGAGTTACTCGAGTGGTTCAGGGTTCAATGATGCATGTGTACAGGTGCCTTATTGTGATCTGTGGCGCTGCCAATCCAATATTGAATGCAGCCAATCCAGTTTGAGTGTTTTCCTTCAGCTGAACACAATCGAACGATACCAAAGCTGCAGGGGAAGCAAAAGGGACCAACTTCATGGAATGGACGCTGTGTTTCCGGGCACTGTGGTGTGGTGAAATGAGTGATGGCGTACGACAGCTGTCTGTTCTGTAGCTGTGCCAATCTGTTTGTAGTTTGTAAACTGAACAGAACAGCATCGCAGAATGTTGCGCAAAAGAACGTGCAGGGTTCATTTGCACATATGATTTTTCGCTTTGCTTTGAAAGAATTTTGAGAGCTTTGCTTTGAGAGTTTTGAGAGCTTTGCTTTGAGAGAGTTTTGAGAGCTTTGCTTTGAGAGAGTTTTGAGGGAATTTGTTTGGAGAGTTTGGAGAGCTTCCACAGAGTCGGCAGGCTTGATGTTCAGTAGGTTTGATTGACCCACACGCAGCAACTAGGGCTTCAAACTTGCAATTTTGTTCGTCGCAGTATCTGGGCCACAAGTGCCCAACTTCCCAACAGTGGTTGATTGAAAGCGTTTTCGAGGTTTAGAGAGACCAAAGCACTACATAATCCAAAGATTTCAAGAACTAACCAGAAACCCTTGAACGCGTTGAGCACCACCTTTTGATTTAGAGAGACGCGAAGAAAACGTCTCCGTATTCCATGGCTTTGAAAACCAAGCGCTCACGGTTGTCAGCTGATGGGAATGTTTCCATGGTCAACCTTCAAGAAACATTAGAAAAGGGCATGGCAGAGACAGGAAGGAACCTACACCACATGGTTCAGCTGGCCAGAGAAGGGCAATGCAACTGGACCAGCACGCCGAAGACCGCGTTGGGAATACTTTCCAAGTACACTGTTGCGTTCCAGGAATTGCTGATCCTGTGCCCTAACACTGCGGTAAACAAGACCAAGATTGCGCAGGCAATCTATCAGTGCCATATAGATGGCGGTGAGGTGAGCAAGTTAGCCACCTTCAGCAAGGATGATGCTGACAAGGTTGGCGAGGTGATTCGGATTACCCTGAGCAAACTTCGCAAATGCAGCGCTGATGAGAAACAGCCACTAACTAAGATCGAGTGTTCTTCAGAGATTTGAGATGTTTACATGTGCCTGAGAGTTTTGACATCGAGTTACGAGGGTTTTGACACCGAGTTTCTTGAGAGTTTAGTTTTTGGTTGCTTTGAGAGTTTCTTGAGAGTTTAGTTTTTGGTTGCTTTGAGAGTCTTCGAGGTCTCTTTGTGAGGAGAATTTGGAAACTAAGGTTCCAACGTACTTGCAGCATGGCCACTCAGCACGAAATCCAGATGCTCAGATCTTTGCTGGGAAGTGTTCATTACAATGAGAGCCAGGCCTATCCTTTGCATGTGACCCCCACCTGTGCTCCTTTGTTTTGTGCCCTGTATGCACCATGAATAGTGTGCCATTTTGGCATGGAGGAGGATGTTTGGAAGTCGCCTGATGATGATCTTCCCGACTTCAGCGCACTCACCACATCCACTGCCTTTTGATTGATATTATCGGCGCAGAAGTTCTGAGAGTTCAGTTAAATGAAAGTTTGAGGATGCTGAAAAACTTGAGGCAAGAAGTTCCAAAGATCCTGAAGTGTTACCTCTTGCGGTTGCTTTGTTGCATAATGTTGAGTTATAGTCGCCCGAGATTTCGTAGATGAGTTATTGCAACCCGAGATTGTTGAGTTATTGTGACCCAATTTGTCACCAAGCCAGGAACCTGATGAGTCGGGGTTGAGGAAGGAAGGAGAATCCATATCCGCAGAAGATCAGAAACTGTTGGACGAGGTGCTCAAGTATTGAAAGTTTGAGGGTTCCGAGTGGAGAGTTTTGCGAGTTTTGAGAGTTTGAGAGTCGAGATTGAGAGTTATTTGAGGGGCTGAGCTGGCTCATGAAAAGGATGAGGAAGTGCGAAGGTAAGTGGGCCTTCAGGTTCAGTCAACTTCAGTTCTGAGAGGTACTTGGCAAGAAGAAAGAAGATAATTTTGTCGTGGAGGCAGCCGAATACGTACGTATGCTTATATAGCTTAAACACCAATATTCTTGCAAGTGCAAGCTTTAAGGTATCCAGCAGCAGCCAAGAACAGGACGAGGAGGCACCTCCGTGCAAACGCCCGGCAGCTCGCACCAGCGCCAAACGCCCGGCAGCTCGCACCAGCACCGACCCGGACAAGGAACCTCCACGTAAACGCCCGGCAGCTGCTCGCAAGAGAGCAAAGAATCCTCAGAAGAAGTGGAAGAAGATGTTTTATAATCTTACGGAGAAAGCGGCGCTTCGCAACAACTTTAGCCATGGTCGTCAGATCATGCAGTTTGGCCAAAAGGGCATGAGCAAGGAGCTGGCGTATGGCATCTTGGACGAATGCATCGGACACCTGGAGACAGGGACACTGACTGAAGAGCAGGCCAAGGAGTGGTGCGAGAACAAGTTGAAAGATGTTGACTAGCCTGTTGGTGGAAGAAAAAATTTCCCACTGACAGCTCTTGAGGGAGTCTTTGAGTTCACTGAGAGTTTCAATTTGCTGAGAGTTCTGGAGAGTTATGAGTTTTGAGAGTTTAAAGATTTTCTTCAGAGTTTCTGAGAGCTGAGTTTGCGAGGTTTGCAATCCAATTGAGGCTTGCGCAAAATCGTGATATGCTTATCGATCTCTAAATCTATATCTATATAGCTTTTGGCGCAAACACGCTTTCTTTGACAGTTTTCCCGAAGAACTCGATCGCTGTGATTTGTTCGTGCCATGTCCTCCAGCAGCGACAATTCGGAAACACCTTCAGAGTATGAACAGAGGATGTCATCCATGCCGATGGGCGGTATGATGCTCCGGCTCGGTGGTGACGGTTCCATGCAAGTGGATCCAGCGCCGGGCTACGCTCCGGACATGGAGACAGGTGGTATGATGTTGGCTGCGGTCATGCAGCTTTTGGCACGAAAGGATGCAGAGCGCAAGGCGAGTTAATTCTTAGAGTTAGTTTTTGCATATTATTGATTTGGAATTTCTATGCATTTCTGAGAGCTAGCTTCTGAGAGAGCAAGGCGGCAAACCAAGAGGATGGCCAAGGCAACGAGGATGCATCGTCCAGCCACGCCAATGCTGCCAATAGTGCGGCCGACGCTTCCAGTTCTGCCAACGCTGTCAATGAGCCAGCTGCGAATGAGCCAGCCTCAAAGACCAAGAAGAAGAAAAACAAAAAGAACAAGGCCAAGGGCAAGGCAAGACCTTCAAAGAGCAGCTGAGTGAGAGCTCTCGGAGAACCTCCTTTGTTAGGAGCTTGAAAGATTCTGTCAGTTTTTGAATCGGTTTTTGAAGCGAAAAATGGATGCGCTAATCGAGCTTGGAGAGTATTTTTGGTTTCTACCTATAGTCATGGTTGTTTGTTTGATCTCTCCGTATTTTGAGAGCTTTGAGAGTTTAGAGAGAATTTGCTTGGACAGTTTTCTGGAAAGCTTCGAGAGAGTTTTGAGAGTTTGACTTAGAGAAGACAGGTGTGCCGTGACCGACCATTATATGTTCATCCGTCACAACCGATATTGTACTTGGCCCAAGAAGCAGGACGAGGAAAGCTCATGCGTTTCACTTGAATGCGTTCACAATCTCGGGAATAGTTAGAATATCTGAGTCTCAGTGCGAGCTATTGCGCATTTCACAATTTCACATGTATATCTGTAGAAATACTTCCCACTCTCGGGAATAACATTTGAAGTGTTCACAATATCTGACTCTCAGTGCGACCTATTGGGCATTTCACAACTTCACATGGGAAGCAAATATATATACCTCCCAGCAAATCCCTGCGACACATATTGCACATATGTCACAATTGTACATGTGACAGTGCGACACATATTGCGCATATGTCACATACATCTCCTATTTGAGAGATCCGTGTAAGAGCCATGGTGTTGTGGTACTTCACCAACGTACCATTCCACTTCACAGAATTAGCTTTGCAAAGGTGGGAGCTTTGAGAGTTTTGATGAGAACTCTGTGTTTGCTTGAGAGCTTTAATGAGAGCTGCTACAGGTTGCTCGGTGTCGGATTTGTCAGATGTCATCGCTGCACCCTTGGATGTGAGAGTTGTGAGAGTTTTGAGAGGTGTTCATTTTGACAGTTGTGCTAGTTGTGAGAGTTGTGAGAGTTCTGAATATGTCAATTGCAGCATTTCTGTAGATATTGGTATGCCATTTCGTTGATAGATTCTGGTGATAGAGTCTTGGTGAGAGGCCGAAATTCTGCGTGCAGCTTGCGCGGAGAGATGGCGATATCTGTGGAGCTTGGTGGCCGGCACCCTTCTGAGGTGGTGCAGCTGCTTGAGCCACATGCCCCCACAGTGCGGTATCGTGCGCACAATTCCGGTGGACAAGCAGCTGCACCACCTCCTGCTGTGCCAATGGCACCACCAGGCCTGTTCGAGAGACTTGAGAGTTTTGAGAGAGTTTTGAGAGACTTGAGAAAGTTGCACATGAGAGTTTTGAGAGATTGAGAAAGTTAGCTTTGCGCATGAGACTTTTGACAGAGTTGTGCATGAGATTTTTGGGATGCGTTTGAGGCCGTCCAAGCACTCGATTCCGAGACGGAGATCCAGCGTTTTCAGGTGGAGGGCTGTGGGCTGTGGAAGTATGTGTGTCAGGAGGGGTTGAATTTGTTGTTAGGTCATGGACCTGCGAATCCAGGAGATTTTTTTCTTTAATTGATATTGTTTGAGAGAGTCTGAGTTGAGGATCCGTTCCGCCTGTCTCAAAAAATGTTCAGAGTCGAGGTTCCATGGCTATACTGCTTTGAGAGTTTTCGAGAGTCCTGGGTTTGGAGGGAAAGTGTTTGGAGGGTATGAGAGTTTATGAGAGTGCTGGGGAGTTGCGAGCGTTCGCATCCTGAATGGGTCCTATAACTCAATTCCCTCTGCGACAAGTTGAACTCTCTCGATCTCCAGTTTGGCGTCCTATAGGTCAAGCAATCTGATGTTTCGATTCTTTGGCCTCACGAGATGTTCGCAAGCAACACTATACATGCATTCTAGAGATCGACGCATGGGCCAACTACATAAATTCGGATGCGGATCCTGGGAGCTAGGCGATTCCAGGTATGTTTGGAGAGTATGGGACTTAAGGAGAGTTCTCGAGAGTTGCCCGTGTTCGCCCCCTGATCGAGCACGTACAGGCACCAGGTTGGCACCACCTGGGGCAGGGCCGAAACGTTCAGGCGTTGAGAGAGTTTTGAAGAGAGGAGAGATTGTGAGAGTTCATGTAGTTCAGGGGTCCACATATATTCTTCAGGAGTCCACATATATTCTTCAGGAGTGCGTCCACGACCCAGCTCTACTCAGCTGAACTTAGCAGGAGCAGTGGGTACGGCTGCTTCAGAAGAAGGTGTAGTGTTTGAAGGTGTTTTGTTTGAAATTTGTTTCTTTTTCGTTTGATATAAATCGAGGAGCTGTCACAGAGTCGCCATCGATAACCTCCTCCTCAAGCCATCGAGGAACGTGACACGTGAAACGAGTCTTGAGATTTAAAGGGCATGAAATGACTCTTGAGAGTTTTGGGGAGTCTTGGGAAGCGCGATAGTTGTGGGGCTGAGGCCCAAAGGCACCACTTGTCCTGACTTCTTTGATTCCTCGAGGACATCCAGAATAAGTTTTCATGCGGATAGATACTATTTCACGGCTAAGAAAATGTTGGGATGTGAAAGTATACTGAACTGTAGGAACCGTGGCCGCCCGTGATGCTCGTAAACGCCCCCCTCCAGAGCCTGAAGGACTTGAAAGGGTCTGAAAGTTTTGAGAATTCTGAGAGTTGTTTTCTCTTCAGACTTTGTTCGGACTTGAGAGTGGCCAGGCCCACCACTGAAGAAGCCAAAAGGCCACGATGAAGGGACTGAGGGTTTGGAGAGTTACAGCCTACGGAAACTTTTCTTCTGACTTTGTTCCGACTTCAGAGTGGCCAGGCCCGCCGCAAAAGAAACCAAAAGGCGAGAAGCCTAAAGGCCACGATGAAGGGACTGAGGGTTTGGAGAGTTACAGCCTACGCAAACTTTTCCTCTGACTTTCTTCCGACTTCAGAGTGGCCAGGCCCACCACAAAAGCAGCCAAAAGGCCACGATAAAGGGACTGAGGGTTTGGAGAGTTGCAGCGTTGTGAGAGTTCTGAGAGTTGTTTGACTACGCAAACTTTTCTTCAGTTGAGAGTTTTCAGAGTTTGGACTTTTGCCAGACTTCAGAATGGCCAGGAAAGCCACCCTTGGCGGAGCCAGTGCCAGGATTGACCACTTTACACTTTTCAGGAGCAATTGCGCGGTTCTCAACTGTCAGTTTTGCAGGATCCATGGGTGACAAAGAAGAGCAAACAGCAGGACATCCGCTGTCCAAGAGTTGCGGAGAGTTTTGAGAGTTTTTTCATGAACATATTTATATGCATATATATATATGTTCCTGCAGGCGAGCTTGAGAGTGCGTGGAAATTCCTGTCGAGCCCGCTGTACAAGAGATACATTGGAGGCCTTGAGATATCAAGACTAGTGAAACGATGCCAGTTCTTGAATGTGTCCTGAAAATGTTGTGATGCTGGTGTGATTCAGATCCAAAGCCGGCTAAGCAACAGGGTGGAGAGCTTGGTGTTTGAAAAGTTCAGAGTGTATAGAGAGTTTTGAGAGCTGCACTACCTGGCATACTGACAATCTATTTTGAATGTGTTTGGTACTAAGATGTCGCTACACATGATGAAGCTCCAGGCCTGTCTAAATCAAGAACAAAAACAAAGCTAAGAGTTTTGAGAGTTTTGAGAGTTGAGAGTTGTTGAGAGTTTTGACAGTTGAGACTTACAATTTCAGTTGAAACAATAGTTTTGAGAGTGTTGTCCGCGAAGGTGATGGACCAAGGAAGCAGGAAGGGAAGGAGGAAGCGAAGCAGGAGGAAAGCAGTGGACTCAGAGTACATAGAGAGTTTTGAGAGCTTTGAGAGTTTTCCAACGAGCGCATGTTTGAGATTTTTGACAGTTGAACGATGCCAGTTATGTTGAAGCTTTGATTGGAGTTTTGGGAAGTGCGATAGTTGTGGGGCTGAGGCTCCAAGGCAGCAGTCCTCAATCCTGTGACCCCTCTGACTCCTCAAGGACATCCAGAAAGATTTTTCGTGTGGATAGATGCTAATCCAACGAGCGCATGTTTGAGAGTTTTGAGGTCAGTTATATTGAATTTCTTAGAGTTCTTGAATGTTTTCAGAAAATGGTATGATGCTGGCACTACAGGCCAAGAAGGTGGCGGAGCGTCGATGCCGGAAGGCATGTTTGAGAGAGTTGAGAGTTGTTGAGAGTTTTGAGAGTTGAACAATGTCAGGTAGATTGATTTTCTTAGAGTTCTTGAATGTTTTCAGAAAATGGTATGATGCTGGCACTACAGGCCACGAACGTGGCGGAGCATCAGTGCCGGAAAGCAGTGGACTCAGAGTACATAGAGAGTTTAGAGAGCTTTGAGAGTTTTCCAACGAGCGCATGTTTGAGGGTTTGGAGAGTTGAACGATGTTTGTTATGTTGAGTTTCTTAGAGTTTTTGAATGTTGTTTGAAAGTGGTATGATGCTGGCACAGCAGGCAACACTGCAGACCTTGCTGACGACCAGGATCTCGACTGACGCTATTCGTCAAGCTAGTTCACCAGTCCTTCTACTCTATGCTTCCACGTTACCTTTCTCTAACAACACTGCAATGGAGTTGTCCCAAAGATTTCGGATATGAAGCCTGGAGGAGGAGAAAAGCGACGACTGCATATATTGCCGCACACTTGGCATTGGAAATGAAGTTTTGAGAGGTATGAGAGTTCAGATTTTGCGTTGTGAGAAGAGTTTCGAAAGTTTGGAGTTTCAGACTTTGGAGAGTCTTTTTTGTTTGAAGGTCTGAGAATGTTGAGTGTTGAGAATAGAGTGTTACGGTTTGAGACTGGAGGTTTCTAAGAGTTTTGATGTGAACTTTGAGGTGACTACTTCTGAGTAGAGTATAGAGCTCGTGGAAACCTGCTGCACGCATTGTGAAAACAAGAGTTGCATCTGTGTAATGTTGTGAGAGTTCAGATTTTGCGTTGTGAAAAGACTATCGAAAGTTTGGAGGTTCAGACTTTGGAGAGTCTTTTTTGTTTGAAGGTCTGAGAATTTGAGTGTTGAGAATAGAGTGTTAGGGGTTCAGACTGGAGGTTTCTAAGAGTTTTGAGAGGAACTTTCCGAGCAAAACTTCAATGTGAAAAGTTCAATGCATTGAACTTTCATAACAAAACTTCAAAGTGAAAAGTTCAATGCGTTGAAGTTTCACATCAAAACTTCAATGTAAAAGTTCAATGCATTGAAGTTTCATATCCAAACTTCAGTGCAAAAGTTCAATGCATTGAAGTTTCGTATCAAAAGTTCAATGCATTGAACTTTTACATTGAAGTTTTGATATGAAACTTCAATGCATTGAACTTTTACATTGAAGTTTTGCTATGAAACTTCAATGCATTGAACTTTTCACATTGAAGTTTTGTTATGAAACTTCAATGCATTGAACTTTTGACATTGAAGTTTTGACATGAAACTTTTTCTTCACACTGGTTTAGCATTGAACTTTAAATAAGAATGTGCAGCGTTTAGTTCAATAAAGAACTACACAAAGAAATTCAGAGGAACCCACCCTAAACCCTAAACTCAAGGGACCCACCCTAAACCCCAAACTTTTAGATAAAAAATGGCAGCGCTTAGTTACAAAAAGAATTGCAGAAATAAACTAAGAGGAACAAACTTTAAATAACAAAATGGGCAGCATTTAGTTACATAAAGAGTTGAATAGGAACCCACCCTAAACCCTAAACTCAAGGAACCCACCCTAAACCCTAAACTTTAGATAAGCAATGAGCAGCATTTAGTTACATAAAGAGTTGAAGAGGAACCCACCCTAAACCCTAAACTCAAGGAACCCACCCTGAACCCTAAACTTTAGATAACAAACGGGCAGCGTTTAGTTACATAAAGAAGTACATAAATAAATTAAGAGGAACTCACCCTAACCCTAAACTTTAGACAACAA
>JAODVM010373991.1:0-27512 GCA_025400095.1 Phenganax marumi
CAGATTTTCAGAAGGGGGGGGGGGGTTAACTCACCTAGTGACAGCAAGAGACCAAACAAGTGTTTTTCTTTGAGAAGAATTGTCCAATGTAATACGAAGTCTGGCATGACCTAGGAGTAATTGAAACCAATTCCAGAAATGCTCATCTATAATATGATCATATGTTTTACTTCATTGTACCTGAAGACACCTCGTAGACTCTGATAGTCCCATCTGATCCTCCAGCGACCAAAACTTGGCCATCTTTATGCCAGCAAAGTGAGAGGATTCGACCTGCATGGTACACCAGTGTCAGTTATTTGTATCAGACCTGTTCGAGATGTTAGTACAATAGTGCAATTTACCTTCTTGTTTGCTAAACACCCGAGCATATTCAATATATTGAGATGAGATGTCAAACAAACGTACACAGCCATCCTCACATCCGGCCTAAATAAGAGTAATTTAGTAGCCTGCACATGGGATATATTGAGGGACCTCAAAGATCATCACCTACCGCCATCAACGTTTGCTCAAAATTTACAGCTAGACTCCACACTGCTCCACCGTAAGAATCAACAGTGACCTAGGGTAACGACCAAGAGTGCTGGTAACATAGTGAGCTGTACGTGTATGACTGTCCCAGTTTCCTCCAATACAACACCTTCACAGCAGCTGACAGTTGTGGATTATTACATCAAGTATCAAGACAGAAATGTACACACCTTGGCATTCAGTTTATTCAAGTCCCATTCTGTTATCTCACCATGAAGGCCAGATGAGAAAAGACGAGAACCCGACCAAACAAGAGCTTCCACTGACGTCTCCTTACATCCACTGATTTTCTAAATGCAGTTCACAGGAGTGTTTGTGTGACAAAAAAATTGTTTCATATTAGTAATATAGCTATCCACCTACTCATAGCATTGTGACTTCATATGCTATGTGGCTTTTATACCTAGGTATTTATATATTACCCTTTCTAAATACCAATTGTCATCAACATTCCATATTTCAATACTACTATCAGCTCTAGAAAACAGAATGAGATAAGTATAGCTGTGACTTCAGCAGGGTTGGCAAATCTTCTTATATTATTTCTTCTTATATCTTCTTATATTAATATTAGAAGATTTATTTTTTGGATGTAAATCATCTTATATCTTCTTATATTATATTTGATAATTTTGTAATTTGAAGTTGTGAATTTGAAGATTTGAACCACTGACATACACTTTTGAATGATACAAATGATACAAATTAAACAATTTTTTAATGGCTACGTATATGAACTGTTTGCATATTATTTGATAGTATATACAAGTAAAGTAGGTTACATGAAAATATATAATTTATACTTATGACGTCATATCTTTTTGTTGGTAAGTGATGTCATTGAAGTTTATTCAAAGATTGCAAACTCTTCTTATGTTCTTAAAAATCTTCTTATACTAATATAAGAAATAAGATTTTACTTTAAAAAAAATCTTCTTAAATCCAACCCTGGACTTCAGAGTACTAGGTTGACTCTATGTGAGTGTGTTGCGTCTAAATGAATTTCTGAAGCACTATTTTGCACTATTTTAAGTCTTTCTGATGTTTAATAAAGTGTTTTACAGATTGCCTGAAAGCCAGAGCAAGATTTACGACAAGAACAAAAATCTTAGCAGGGCAATGTCACTGGGAATTGAACCCTGTATATATGGAATGGAAAGGAGAAATAGTGCTGCTGGGCCATGATATTTTATTTTGATTAAGAAAACAGTCACTGGCAGTTTTGATTATAGCTCTACACCATATAGTATTCACAAACAAAGTAAAATAGCACAGGATAGTATTAGTTTGCAGTAGGTCGGTTAACACGTGTATATCAATGCAACATGTGACATGTGGAGCCAGGAAAACTTTTGAACGTCGTAAAACTACCTTGAGATTGCGATCCTAGGCTGTCCCCGACCCTCAACAGCTAAACAATGTATGGCTTGAGGTATATATGGTATAAACCGAACTCTGTGTACCAAATAATTCACCATGATTCACATATAAACATATGAATGCGTTGTTTATGGTTGTTGGTTGTTTACTCCGCCATCTTGTTTCCTTCCCAGTCATCCCTTGCGCGCTGACCGCGCTTTGAGGAAACTGGGTATTAGTCGTTGCTTGGGTGGAATCTCGAACATTTTCGATTAAATCGTTGTAGTTTTTGTGGCTTTTGAGCCGTTTTTCATTGATTTAAACACGGCTTTCTAACATTAACAAGATGGTAGTGTGATAAAGTGAATATAGGTTAAAATTTGGAGCGATTTTGAGGAGTGCAGCCGGGTGGAAAGGCTTCAAACTGAAAGTCCATTTATTGTATAGTATATTTAATTGTTGCTCTCAAAACAGACAAGATAAAAGAAAGCCTTGTGGTTCTGGAATCTAAACTACGAGAAAACGACAAGCAAAGTGTCAAAGAATATTCTCTACAAAACGACACAACAATTAAGAAAGAATTTCGTCAAAACTTTAAAATATTTATTAGTGAAAAACCGCGGTGTTTATAGAAACAAGATGTCTGCTGCTACTGCAATGCCTCGAGTTTACGCCGATGTGAATAATCACCGTCCTAGGGAATATTGGGATTATGAAACACATGTTATTGAATGGGGGTAAGTATTAAATATGGCAGGGAAGTTACACAATAAGGAAACATAACCTAGTTGTGAAAGAGAGATAAATATCTTGGCCTCTAAAGTATACACAATTAATGCATAGTGCCATGATATGTAATCTATATGCTAGTGAAATTAATTTTATTTGTTGTAAACATCTTGGTGGCAGCCATAGATTGCTTAGTTTTATGCTGCAAGTCTTTGTAGAGTCTAGTTGGTTACTCGTGAGGCTTTGCCATCAGTGTTTCGCATCTTTTACTGCTGAACACTACTTTCTGGAGTGAAGTATTGGCGTTAAGATCTCCTGTATTCTATGTCAGAATGAATAAACGTGTTTGACATCAGCTTAGTACACTGCTAAAGCAGTGTAGATAGATCATGTCGCAACCCATTTAGTAATAAGAGTGTCATTCTGATTAGTTGAATCGTCTGTCGTTAGACAGAGTAAAATACTATTGTGGGGCTAACTTAGTCACATTGCTGCCCTGCACTTAATTATTTTTTAATTTATTTTTTGCTAATAGTCAACAAGATAATTACGAACTTGTGAGAAAGTTGGGCCGAGGAAAATATAGCGAAGTCTTTGAAGCAATAAACATCACAAATGATGAAAAAGTTGTTGTGAAAATACTGAAGGTTGGTGACGTGCAATGTCATTGCACTCTGGGGTGTATTCTTTTCTGGCTACTTCAGTTTTTTTCAACTTACTGTTTAGCCAGTGAAAAAGAAGAAAATTAAACGTGAGATCAAGATCTTAGAAAATCTTCGTGGTGGCCCAAATATCATTAATCTCCTTGATGTGGTCAAAGACCCTGTGGTAAGCATATATGTTCTATTTATCAATAATGTTGCCTTGGATAGTCCAGAAATACCAAGAAGCTTTTAGCTGAAGTCCTTTTGTGCTTTTTGTTTTCAGTCTCGAACGCCCGCACTTATTTTTGAATATGTAAATAACACAGACTTCAAAGTAAGTATAGTTTTAGACCACAGTTGTTTAGTGATTTGGTTTTGTAAAAACTGGCTTTCTACTGTTTTGCTATGTACTTTTTAGCAACTCTACCAGACGTTCACAGATTATGACATAAGATTTTATTTATATGAACTTTTAAAGGTATACTTGCTTTAATTTTTTGCACATTCTAGTGGAACATATGTTGTTTGAAATTAAAAGATGTGTTTTTTTCAGGCACTAGATTTCTGTCATAGTATGGGAATTATGCATCGAGATGTGAAACCTCATAACGTGATGATCGATCATGAGAAAAGAACGGTGCGCTTTCTTTGGTTTTTGTCGACTTTTATCCTCAGTCCTTTGTTTTACTGTTAGTTGAACCTTATTTTCATTGCTTTTAGCTACGGCTTATTGATTGGGGTCTGGCAGAGTTTTACCACCTCAATCAAGAATATAATGTTCGAGTGGCCTCGAGGTACTTCAAAGGACCGGAACTCCTCGTTGATCACCAGGAATATGACTACTCACTGGACATGTGGAGTTTCGGATGCATGTTGGCAAGCATGGTGAGTGCTAACTGAATTTCAGATCAATCTGTGCAGGGTTCAAATTTGCGGCTCGCAATTCGCAATTTGCGAGTCGTTTTTGACCATTTACGAATCGAAAATTTTATTTTTGGCATTTTTTCATGGGTCGGTTTTTAGTAGAATGCATTGCTTTCAAACTTTTGAAAGGTTTTTCCCACAAAAACTCCGAAATCGTTATAAAATATCACGGAAGTGGAAATTCTAAACTCGTGACCAGTGCTTGCAACGGCCACCATTTTGTTTTTGACTTTTCGTCAAGCTCATGGTTACGCTCATGGTCACACTTTTGGCAGACAGTGTTTCCACTTTTTCAAAGCAAGACTTCCTTAAAATTTTCCCAAATATCCTTTAGAAAACATTGTGAGTCGACTTTTCTTCACCAATTCGAACCCTGCTGTGTTATACTTGCTTGTTTCTTATGCAGTGATTAATTCCGCTGTTACATTGCATTTCAGATTTTTCGAAAAGAGCCATTTTTCCATGGACATGATAATTATGACCAGGTATGTAGCTGCCTTTTAGGCAATTAAAAAGAGATTTTTGAATTGACCTGTTAATATATTTCAAGCTTGTGAGAATTGCAAAAGTTCTTGGTACAGAGGAGTTGTATGATTATATTGAAAAATATCACATTGAACTTGATCCAAGATTTAATGATATCCTCGGAAGGTGTGTAGTTTTTTCTGTCGAATTCTGTATGTGTTTTATGATTCCATTTTTGTTGATATTTTTTTGTGTTGCAGACATTCGAGAAAAAGATGGGAGAGATTCATTCATTCTGAGAATGAGCATCTTGTCAGCCCTGAAGCAATTGATTTACTCGATAAACTTCTACAGTATGATATGCAGGTATGGTTATTAATTTGAGAACCATTTAGAACACCTTGCAACAATTCAGAACACATTAGAACTATTCAGGATACTTCAAAACTATTTGGAACACTTTAGAACTGTTTAATTTTCTTGCTGTTAATTCTAGACAAGATTGATAGCCAGAGAAGCAATGGATCATCCTTATTTCTGTAAGTTGGAGAGACTATCTAATGTACAGCATATAATAGCTAAGCTTGTGAGTTGTCCAGGTATTATATAGCTCAGTGGATCTAAACTTCTCTTGTCTTTAGATCCTGTTGTAAAGCAAGAACAAGCCAAGATAGCCCAGTCTCCCAACACGCCTGTGAGCAACAGCAATACGTGCTCATCCACACCTCCTGGAACTGCAAACTCATCATCATTCTCCCCCTCTGTCAACACGACGCCCCAACTAAGAAGCCTCGCTCCATGGTTACAATAACCAAACCACAAATTCCCAGCCTTGCCATTGCTGTGTTTAAGTTAATGAGCTGCAGTAGGACATCTCTGGCATAACTGAAACTTACACTGTTTATGTTGTTGTCTTTGTCGTGTTTTCGTGTTGTCAACGTGTTCCTCTCTTGAAATTATTGTGTATTTCCTACTTCTGCATGAGACTATCGGAGAACAGTCCTGCATAGTCTCTATTGCATATCCAGTGTGTTGTAGTATTGTCTACATTGTCTACATTACTTTTGACAGGCAAAGATTTGACAAGCCCTTTCTCTATATGTTCTTCCAGATCTTGTTAAATCTTTGTTTAGTCATCAATAAACTTGCTGTGTTTATTTTTTATTACATGTATCACAAGTTTTTTGCACTGAAATAATGATATAGGTACTAAGTACACCAGCCTGGCCTACATCATGGTCTCGTGGTAAGCCACGCAGAATTGCAGAAAACACGCGTGTGTCACTAACCGCCATCTTGTGGTCAGGAGAAGCAAATTACTCATTCTCTTCACCTGTGCTTCAACTTCAATTGTCAGTCTGGTTTCATTTTAACAATGGTGAGTGACAGCCCCGGTTTCTATGGCAGATATTATCCTCATTAGTTACCTTTTCTCGTTTTTGTGTTTCATACAGAAAGGGGAAAACAAACACTAGAAATTTGAAACCGTGAAACTAATTCAGATGGTGACCCAGACGAGTTTGAAATATTCTTTGCAAAGGTCTGAAATATGTTATTTTACGTGAAGTGTGGGCAAAGCACGTGGTGCAAAGGCGTGTAGTACACTACGTTGCGTCTTACATGAAGAAGAGGTGAATTTCAAATTTGCAAGATGGAGGACGCGCAGGAGTGCGGTTTCTGGTATGTTCCTCAATTATTTTGATATATTGTGATGGAAAACGCGAACGGATTTTCAAACCACGAGGAAAGTAAGCAGTTTAAAAGTGAAACTGCTAATGCAGTACAAGAGAATGAACGCTTGCCGATTGCAAGAGCCAGGAAGGCACTTATAAGAGAGGCAAGACAACATCAAAATTTGATCATCATTGGAGAAACTGCTTCTGGCAAATCAACGCAGCTGCCCAAGTATTTATACCGCAGTGGGTTTGCTAGGTTAGGAGTGATTGGCTGTACTCAACCTAGACGTGTAGCAGCTATCAGCATTGCAAAGAGAGTTGCTGATGAGATGAATGAACGTCTAGGAGGGAAAATTGGCTATACTGTTCGTTTTGAAAATGTATCTTGCGTGAATACTAGAATAAAGTACTTGACGGATGGTATGCTACTACGTGAAGCTATCAGTGATCCATTATTGAAGAGATATGGAGTGATAATCCTTGACGAGGCTCATGAACGCACTGTTCATACTGATGTGTTGTTCGGCATCGTCAAAGCCGCGCAAAGGACTAGAGCTGAGTCTGGAGACAGACTTCTCAAAGTTATTGTCATGTCAGCAACTTTAGAAGCAGAACCTTTTTCTAAGTTCTTTGGAGGTGCAAAAATTCTTTATATCGAAGGACGACAACACCCTGTGCAAACATTTTATTCCACCGAACAGCAGACAGACTATCTCAATGCAGCCCTAGCTGCAGCAGTTCAACTGCATAATGAACAGCCTCTGGGGTAATGTATGACATGCAGGGATAGCTGCTGTTCTTGAGAGCAGCAGGACCCAGTCTTATAGTTAGCCTCCTCCACAAACCACTTTTTGGAGAAAATTACTGAGAGTAATATTTCTCCAACATGTTGGCTGAGAAGGAGGCTACCTTTAAGTAATTCTTGATTCTATTTGTAGAGGTCATATTTTAGTTTTCCTGACTGGACAAGAAGAAATTGAGTTGTTATCCAATCTGCTAAAAGATTGTCTGAATGGTAAGAGATAATTTGAAAGTAGATAATTATATACATGATAAATTTTCAGTCTCTACCATATTTTGCCATCTAGCAAGCCAACTTCTCACCTCTGCTTTCAAATGCATTGCTTGTAAATCTATTATGTTTCTTTTTAGATTCCAATGTGGAAATCTGTCAATTGTATGCGGGCTTACCTTCAGCTCTGCAAATGAAGGCTTTGAGTCCTACTGACAGAGATGTGAGGAAGATTGTTCTTGCTACAAATATTGCAGAGACATCCATTACAATACCTGGTGTTAAATATGTCATTGATACTGGCTTTGTGAAAGCTAAAGGTTTGTTATTAGACAAGTCTGTCCATTCTGAGCTGTTTTGCTAGAAACCCAGTTAGAGTCATCTTGTATTTATCCAGTGTTTCTACAAGAGAAAACCTAAACTAAACTATCTCATTTTTTTCAGAATACAACCCAAGCACTGGCCTGGATGTTCTTAAAGTGCAGCCAGTCTCGATGGCTCAAGCTCGCCAGCGGCTTGGTCGAGCAGGTCGTCAGAGCCCAGGTCAGTGCTATAGACTTTACACAGAGGAACAATTCTATAGTCTGCAAAATATGACCATGCCTGAAATTCAGAGGTGCAGTTTATCAAGTGTTGTCTTGCAACTCATGGCTCTTGGAATTAAAGATGTTGCAAGTTTCGATTTCATAGACCCTCCTTTCACGAAAGCTGTCCAGAATGCCGTAGAAAGACTGAGATTACTTGGAGCGCTTGATCAGGAAAAAAATGAGGTTTGATGAAGCTCTTAGCTTAGTAAGAATTTTAGCAAAATCATTTTTGTGGCAACTATAGTTCATTGATTTTTCAGTTGACTGAAGTGGGACGTAGTATGGCAAGATTTCCTCTGGAACCCCGCTTTTCAAAAACTCTTTTAATGTCTCATAATTTTAACTGCGGTGAAGATATACTGACTATAATATCTTTACTATCAGTGGACACTATATTCTACACTCCTCCTAACCGTCGAGACACATGCGATGCTGTAATGCAGAAATTCCGTTCTGCCGAGGGTGACCACGTTACTTTACTCAATGTCTACCGCGCTTTCAAATCCATGCGAGGTAACAGAGACTGGTGCGAGAGTAATTTCATCAACGGTAAGGCGATGAAGACAGTGTTGGATATCCGTGGTCAACTACGAGAACTTTGTGTCAAACTAGGGATAACTCTTGAGTCGTGTGGTAAAGAGACTAGCAAGATAAGAGAGTGTTTGAGTGCAGGGTTCTTTGTGAATGCAGCAGAATTACAATTAGATGGAAGTTACAAGTGTCTCGGACAAAAACTTAGTGCCGCCATTCACCCGTCTTCGTCGCTCTTCCGAACTAGGCCAGCGTACGTTGTATTCAATGAACTGGTGTACACTTCGAAGTGCTACATGAAACATGTTGCAGTAGTTGATCCACAATGGCTTTTCAATGCAGCACCGGTGTATTTCAGAAAGCTAAACTTCCATGGAAATCAGTTCTATTCAGTGACTTCCTAACGGACATATCTTTACCCACGAAGCGAGAGTGTCTCTCAATCCCCCCGCCCCCCTACCATTGTCTCAAAGTCTATTCTCCTTAAATCGAAGGGGGAAACAAACTCGTGATGTGTCCTTACAGCTCAAAGACGCCCACTGTTCTCTTGAGAGTATTTATAAACCAAAACCTCCGAGGGGGTCAGAAGGAAAGGGTGTTTTTTCTCTATAGTGAACTTTGGCTTCGTGAAGGGTTTTTTGATGGGGTAGATTCATGTCATTTTAGATTTGGTGATTGCTCGTTTTTGGTCCATGCAAACCACTGAGGTTTGCTGTTGTTGCATGGCGTGCTATGTACTCGTTTTCATTTTCGCTGGCGTTTCGAGTTTCGAATCGCTCGTTGTCTTTCAAGGAAGTTTGAATTTCGAAAACGTAATCGCACGTATAATGAAACAATGAAATCACGCGTTCTTGAACTTAGCACGTGATTAGCAAAGTAGCAATTTAGCTGAAGCGCGCAGTTCATCGCAGAGCAAAGTACGCCTGGGGAAGTGGGGTTGGGGATTGGGTGCACCCTACCTATATCATATACAAGCATGGCGCGTACTCTGAAGAGTGTTTGGGGGGGGGGGGGGAATTGTTACTAATTACAGCGCAACTTGTATTTAAAGTGCATGCTTTTCCTGAAATGTTTAGCCTTTGTTTTAGTGGTAGACAGCGGACGTTCTTGAATATTTTGCAATTTTTTACCCGAATATCCGCGTGGTTCTATTATTTTCCGGTCGCTATGGATGGCGAAGTGTACTAATAGTGAGTCAAGTACAACTATCACTTGGGTAAATGTCTCCAGGGATATTACGCTTTGCAACAAAAAAAGATCATCTTGAAGGACGCACTCGGACAAATTTCTTTGTCCCCTCTCCTTGACGCAGTTTTCAAAACGCCCTCTAGAAGTGTCTTTGGATGTTATGCTCTTAAGACGTGTTGTGATTGGCTGACGTCTTTTAATAATCAACTGAGTCCTGTGTTTGTCGTATGCTGGCAATTGGACGAGATCGTAAAGCTCAATTCGCGCTGAAAATGTGACAAATGGAGGGCAGCAAGAAGCCAAGAACCATGTAAGAAAGTTTGATACTTTTGTGGGCAAATGAAGGACTGTTTATTAGTCATGGGTTGTGGGATGAGCGCCGAAGATCGCGCTGCCAGAGCACACAGCAAGGCAATCGATCGCGAGTTAAGGCAGGAAGGGATCAAGACGGAAAAAGACGTAAAGTTACTGCTGCTAGGTAA
Organism: Phenganax marumi; assembly: GCA_025400095.1. NCBI lineage: Eukaryota > Metazoa > Cnidaria > Anthozoa > Malacalcyonacea > Clavulariidae > Phenganax > Phenganax marumi. The sequence goes on from JAODVM010373991.1 coordinate 10,132, forward strand.
GCGAGAAAAACGGCATATCTCTGCTAAAACCAAAGATAAAACGTCTACAGTGAGTGGTCATCAGTACTGTCTACGATCTAAATTTATACATCAAGTTGCTTCTTATAAGGAGTCCCTCCCATGTAATCATGAACGTAAACAACTACATGTTTTCTAAACTTTGCTTTCGATTGCCTCGTAATGTTGCAATTAGAGCTCTGAGAATGTTCTAATTCATGTTCTTGTGTCATTTCACAGGTGCTGGAAATTCAGGAAAAAGCACGATTGTGAAGCAAATGAAGTAAGCTGAATCACTGAGCTTCTTTTTGAAATATCCTTCTGAATTGCTTTCTAATGGACTGCAGAGTTTGTGTTTTGAATTGTGATTAATTTGCAGCGTTTTCTTGTAGAATCATTCACGACAATGGATTTTCGCCAGAGGATTATGCCTACTACAAACCGTTGATCAATAGCAACATCATAACTTGCATGATGCAGATCATTAGAGGAATGGACAAACTTAAAATAGAATTTGAAGATGAAAGGAGACTTGTGAGTATAAATAAATGACTTCAAGGCAATTCTCAAGGCATACGTGATTGTCATGTTTGTTGTTTTTTACAGACTGATGCAAAACTCATCTTTGAGTTAGTAGCAAGAAATCAAGAACGAGAAGCATTCTACCCTGAGCTCACTGAAGCTCTTAAACGACTTTGGGAAGACGCGGGTGTTATACATTGCTTTGAACGATCCCGAGAATACCAACTCGATGATTCAGCAGAATAGTAAGAATTGTTTTTGATTTTCGATAGTTCAGCGCAAGCAAGCTATTTATATCTCCATGACAAATATTTTTCACGCATCATTAGTGTGTCAAAGTATGTGAAATATTTCATGTTAATATTATTTTTAACATTAATATTTTATTTATGCTGCGTCTTGTAATTTTCTGTTTTTTTCCACCCGCACCTGGCGTATGGTAAATGCATGTTGTTGCTCAGATTTAATGCTCTTTTCCATTAAAAATCTGTTCACGACAAATGATCAAATCGTTGCTCCTGGTACAACTGGGACATCAACTTTTAATCTCAAGCTAATATTGCTGACAAAATGCCATGGGCATCCCCAGAAAATTAGCATTGCTGTTTCTCTAGACAATTACATCATTTGTAAAATTTTCACTTCTCTTTAGCTACCTTGAGTCTCTGGACAGAATCGGAAGCAAGGATTATAGTCCAACGCAAGAAGACCTTCTAAGAGTACGAAACAGAACTACTGGAATTGTTGAAATTGGATTTCATTTCAAAAGACTTCACTTCAAGTAAGAAAGTCTGAAAAAAGTACAGACAAACTGTACTGTGCAAGTGATAATTATATGACAACATTCAACTCCACAACAAATGTGGATATGAAGATACAGTGCAGTCTACTGCATGGTATCTTCACAGAGACTTTTGTGTCTTCATGAGTAAACTTTGTGACTTCAGGTTGTGTGATGTTGGAGGTCAGAGAATCGAACGGCGGAAATGGATTCATTGTTTTGATGATGTTACGGCTATCATATTTGTTGCAGCGCTTAATGAATATGACATGTTGTTGGAAGAGGACGAGGCTACGGTAACGTGAACATAATAATTATTAGCATGCTAGCATTGTATCGCAGATCCCTGAATCAGCCTCTTCAATCTTTTTCTCTAGAATCGTATGACAGAAAGCCTAAACCTCTTTGATTCAATTGTCAACAATGACTTCTTTGCGAATACATCAATGATTCTTTTCTTAAATAAGAAAGATTTGTTTGAAAAAAAGATCGTTTTTTCACCAATTACAGAATGTTTTAAAGACTATACTGGTGAGTTGAAATTAGAATACCTGCACGAGTGCATAATCGAGTTCCAGATGAATTAATGGACGAGTTCCAATTGCATTTGAAGAAATGTTTCCCTTTTTGTGTTTCAGGTGACCACAGTTTTGAAGACGCGTGTAATTATATCCAGAAAAATTTTGAAAATAAGAATCTGAATGATCGTAAAGAGATCTATGTGCACAGAACCTGTGCAACAGATACAAAGAACATTGATGTCGTTTTTAATGCAGTTACAGATACAATAATTGCAAAGAATCTGATGAGGTGTGGTCTCTACTAAACGTCGCATCTTATTGGTCAGTAGGTGGTCATGTGACAGTGTGGCAGAGCAATATGTACACTGTCTGAGTGTATTTGTTGCTGTGCTGTTAACGAATCTGAAAGAGGGAGAAATCTTGGTATGGGAATAGGTATTACTTGTGAGTATTTCAGTGTGCTGAGATCTTGTCCTAACATCTTGAAATCTCTGGAGTGACTTGATACGCCTAAGTTTTAATCAACTGTGAATCGGCAGCAATGCTACAGTTAATTTTCTAGGACCTATATTAATCCAACTGCAACTTAGTTTTAACAAACAGTAAACCTGCATTGATAGTCCTGGTCAGCGATTTGATTTTTATGAATATTGTATCTTGTATTTATTTTAAACATTACGAGAGCTGGTATTTTCGTCCTGGTTGATCCACTATAACATGTTTTTAATCTAGAATATTAGCATTTTTCTGTAGCGGAATACTGTAAGCATTCTGTGAAAGTGCTGCTGCTTTTAGATAATCATGCTGCTTTGTAGAATTTTAATCTATGGATATTTGTTACAATTAAAATAAATTGCACTGATTGCATTATTAAACTATACCAACTCTATTCAAAAGTACTACGTTATTGACGTCATGAACCTGTGACGTAATTTAGTCCTCGTCTTTTTGACCTAAAGAAAATTTTCATTTTGTTCACCTGCGCGTGATTTGCGGGAGTAAGTAATTTGGCTTGCCCACGAACTGGTCGTGCCAATGAGTTGGTAGGAAATTACAAGAAGGGGAGACGGTTAAGTGTTTCCTTTAAAAACATCTTGCAATAAATAGACACTTGTCTAGCGTTCGTTCGTGCCAAGCTCCTTGTGAAAACATTGTCTCCCTTTTGCTACAGATTTCTAAGTAGACTAACAAAGAGTAATAGACTAACAAGTATTTCTGTTGTAAAACTTTAATTATAAACCAAACGGAGTATAAAACGCGGAAATTTTGCGGGCGCTTTGGTGGTATCTTGTACAATAACCACTGTTTGATTGTGTGTACCGGATATCATTTCAAGGTTACTGCTTATCAGCTAGGGTTGCATCGCCCTTCAAATTTCTGTCAACAAGCAAGCATTTCACTGCCTAACAAACCGCTGAGTCTGGTCTTGTTGCTGTTCATAAATATCCTAGCTAGGGCGTAGTAAGCTTTTCCTGGTGGCATGGCGCGCGTCTTTCTTTCATTGGTAACGCGAGGTATGGGTAATAAAATTTTGTTCCGTCAATATTTCTGTAATTTTATAAATATACTGTAAGTGTACTTCTCTGTACCATTTTGGTAACAATTTGGGCCAAATTGCAGCTTTGGTTTTCAAAGCAATTTGGCGCAAAACACAGCAGACGCATATCGTATGATTTACCACTCGAGAAAATGCGCATCAGCGATGAACGATGTTTTTGGTTTTACGTTTTACCTAACACTGCCCCCTTTATTCGAGTAATACGACCTTCACTGCTGGGGTTACAAGTTGTATTTAACTAGCGAAATACAAAAAACTTCAATGCTGAGCTAAAATACAAACCCTAATATATGTCAGATTGGGTGAATATTGCGATAACATCTTTCGGAACATCATTCATAGTTGACATCTGCGCAGGTTTTACCGCCGTTCTTTTACGGAGTTTAATTGTTCGTCGACAGTTCTAAAACAAGATGTTGTCATTCAATCTGCCACTTTCGGGCGCATATTGTCAGCATGGCCGTGTTTGCATGTCGCGCAAATTATGCCAACATTTAATGGACTTATTTCAGGCGCGCGTTGAAATTTCAAACGAAAAAGTTGTACTGTTCTCAAAAAACTATTTCTAAAAAACATATAGCTAATGTAGAATTAATAAACATTTTGGCGAGCTTACACAAAACTTCATCGGCTGACTTGCCTGCTCACGATTAGAGAATTACGAAAGCATTTTAACTGGATTAATTTTAATCACCATCGAACTGTTGACATAATTGATTGCCGCGAATCAAATAGGCTCAGGTCAACGATTTGCAAAACCACAGAAAATCTCATGTTGAGTCATTATGTTTGCGAGAGGTATTCAAATGGAAGACTTGTCGAGTTTTCGCAAATTACCACATTCTGCGTCTGGGTTAGTTGTCCTTCATAGTCTTCTTGATAGTAAACGATCCTCTGTTTTGTTCCTTGTAGTTTTTGCCCTGCTTTTCATCTTCAGTTTTCAATCGAACGACAAACATGAAGTTTCCGCGAGAAAACAACAAGATTTAGGTAGTACTTCTCAACATTAGGAAACGATTTCTCGAATTTCGGTCTTCGACATGCAAAAGTAAAATGGCGAAGAACCTTTTTTCATGTCTAGGTCCGAGAAATGTCTGGCCTAATGCCACAATACCCTACGTCATTGACTGCAGCATAGGTAAGAAATAGAACGTTCTCTACCCCTTAGAAAGGTGTTGTAGCCAATTGAACATTTTGTTTCATCCTTTAGCAAATGTCGTTGGCGCGAGAAAACTGCTAAAAGCTGCTATGAGCGAGTGGGAAAAAAGAACGTGCATAAGATTTGTAAAAAGAACGAATGAGAGAGGCTACATGTTGGTACGGAGGCAGAAAGGGTAAACTAATCCGTTTAGGTTCCTCTTGTAGTAATATTGGATCAATATGAGATGACTCTTAGTGGATCTTCAGGAACCTATGAATAAAGTTCAGTGTTGTAGCGCGTTGTACTTTTTAGGTGTTGGGGTCAAGTCGGGTACCGCAAAGGATCAGTGGTGATGTCAATTGGGGACGGATGTGAATACAAATACGTGATGATGCATGAACTGGGTCACGTGATCGGCTTCCATCATGAACATCAGAGAGTAGATAGGGATGAATTTGTGGAAATTCTCTGGGACAATGTCTTGAATTGTACGTAATCATTTCTTCATCATTGAAGTCTATTCTATGTAGAGGGATATATTAGTTCAGGGGAATCGATCGAATGTGACAATCAGTAGGATGATGCACCTGGATTTTTCATGGAACTCAAAGTTACTCCTTCGTATATATTTATAATATGAGTGATATTCGTTTCGTGCTCATATCTTTTTCCGACTAAAAGTGATTTAAAAGATGCATTCTGTGGAATATTTTTACAGCAATGTTGAAACAGTTTTACAAGCGGCGCAAGACAGATCGTATGGACACAGGACTTCCGTACGATTCATCTAGTATCATGCATTATCGCTTGAGTGCATTTACGAAAAATCTTTCTCTGGCGACAATAACATTGAAAGACAATTCGACAGAGCAGCCGACACCATACAGCTACATCACTGACCTTGATGTGCGCAAAACACGAGAAATGTATGGTTGTCGAAATGGTAGGTAAACTTTCTGCAGTTTTTCCACGTTAAAGATTTGTCTTTATAAGATAATTTGACGTTGAAACGCTAGCCAAGTAAGATCATTAGATACACCAGCGTAGTAATGTCCTTTTTCACTCAGATGAAGCAAAAAACAAAACCTCAATAAGTAGCAAGAAGACAACGAGGATAGATGAGTCACAAAGCCAAAGAAATGATAGCACGAACAGAACCAAAGATGAGAAAAAAGGTTTGAATAAAAACATTTGCTTTTTAAAAAGAGAATCGCGTTTCTGTTGATATGAGTGAAAATTTTGGTTGTTCAGTGAAAAACGATTTGGCGAAAAACTCGGAAAAAGAAAATAATAAAATCCCAGAAGAGACGGAGGTGGAAGTAGTTGAAGGTATCAGTTAGTTTGTACATAGATTGATGATATTCTGTGATTTTATCCTTAACATTCATCTGGTATAATATATCTGCCATGCTAACTAGCTGTTGAGGTATCGTTGATGAGTCCCGGGTGGTTTGTTACGAAAAGTCACGAGAGAACTGCAAGTATTATGGTGAATGGAAAAGAAATGGCTCGAAATCAAGTTGGATTAAACACTGTTGTTTTCAATTACCTCTCTGGTCGGTCAGATTTATGATTGAAATTAATCTGCAATACCAAAACTAAAATTATGTTATATGCTTGTAGGAAAACGATTGACCTCCATTCGACACAGTATCTCCGCCAGACAAGCTGGCTTGAGTTATGCGCATTACATCAAATCAATGCCAAAAAGGTCTGAAGTTAATCATAGTTCATTCCTTGTGAACTTTTCATACTAATCCTTTTGTTGTTCTTTTTTGTAGAAACTACTTTCTTATTGTAAGCAATGCACGCTCTTTACTTCATTTGCAACAAGCAAGAATTGCTCTAAAAAGGATCGGAATAAGACTGCCAAGTTATATCGCTCCCGGTAGCTCGCTTTGTGTTGTTGGTTTTAAAGGAAAAGAAAAAGTTGCAGTAAAATATGCGATTGGCTCGCCCAAAGAAAAAGCTACGTTCTTGGCCATGAATATAACATTGGCCTCCGGTGAGCTAACTAACTATCCAAGCTCTTCCGCCCAGATATAAAAGAGTTTTGTTGATGCTGTGTTACCAGAGGAGGAAATTCACCAGAGCACTTGAGAAAACCAGTGCCGGTGTTTTGGTGAAGACGAGGCAGTATCTGACGTGTGACTATAGCTAAAGATAGTATTGATATGGTAACCAGTGGGCTACCAAGTTTCTTCTGATAAATATTGATGTTTCTTTAGATTTCAGATGTCAGAATGACGCTCAGAACTGCGTGGCAAAAGCCAAACTAGGACGTTGTAAAAAGCAACCAGCACATTATCTCAAACTTTGCCAGAAAGCTTGCGGGGCGTGCAAGAAAGGTTTGTCGATAAAGAATGAAGGAATTTAGTGATCCGTCTAATATTTTTTACAATGTTGATTCAGTTTTCTTGTTGACTCGCAGGCGAACCGTGTCAAGATGAGGATCCAAACTGTGCATTATGGTCGAAGAAACTTTATTGTCAATCACACCCGGACTACATGTTAAAATACTGCAAAGTTAGTTGCAAGATTTGTAGAAAAGGTAGGACAAAGAAAAACATTTAACAATGACCTACTCTGGGCTGTTATTCAACCACTAGAACAGACAGTAAATTTCTGGTCAATGTTCCTTTTGCTCTTGTTTAATTAGCTTTGCCTGCAAGAGTGAAACTCAACAAAAGTCAGAAGTTGGAAAAGAAACGTAAAATTGTTTTGGTGGACGATTCGAAAACCAAAGTGAGGTATTTAGCAGGAAATAACGACCAAGACGAAGACGATGAAAGTGAAGACAAAGCAATTGGTGAGGGAGAAATATCGTTCCTTGCGTGTAACGAAGTGATGGCAATATTTACGATGTCAAATGTTTCTCCTTCAGGTAAAAAATGTGCAGATAAAAGCGAGACTTGTCCTGATTGGGCGAGAGCTGGTCGTTGTAAAACTGACTCATGGGTGATAAAACATTGCTTGTTCAGTTGCGATATCAAAGGTTCTTGTGACAGACAACAAATTAAACCGCCAGGTAGCTATACAACAAGTATCTGTCAACAGTGGTGAACGTTGTAAAACTGGCTTTAAAGTTTCTTTCAATTATCTCTTTATATTTAGTAGGGTATTGTTCGGAGCCATTTGGTATTGGCTGGGATAGAAAGTTGTCCGATAAAGCTTTTAGTGCATCGTCCTTTTATAACACAGGTATTCTATTTTCAACTCATTACGACGTGTCTAAAAAGATATAAACTCTATCTAACGCGATATATATCTGCAGGGGAATGGAACGCCAGTGCATCGAATGCTAGATTGTACATGGAAGATGATTTTAACGATTTTCGTATTGGATCATGGTGTTCTAATTATCCACCTAAGAAAGGAGAATGGTTGAAGATAGATCTTGGAAAATTGAGGAAAATTACAGCTGTTGCCACTCAAGGTTTCAGTCATTTTGTTTGTATTCCTTAGGTATCCCAAGCCTTAGCTGACGAAAGAATGCAAAGTTTCCATGTCTTGCAACATTTCTCGGTTAAGGAATCATTTTTCTAATATTTTCAGGAAGATTTCGTTATTACGAGCACGTGAAGACGTACAAACTATCTTTTAGTAAGAACAACAGAATTTGGAAATTTTATCAAGAACACGGGAGAGATAAGGTAAGAATAATAGCTTAGCAATGTTTAGTAGTTCGACTATTTTGCTACTAATTCACCAGTATTCTATGAAATCTTCTATTAACTTTCATTTTACTAGGAATTCAAAGGTAATTGTGACCATCAGTCACCTGTATTGAATATCTTGGATAAAACTATCATTGCTCGTTACGTAAAGTTTCATCCCATCAAGTACTACGAAGGAATCTGTATGCGAGTAGAAATCTATGGCTGTAGGTATTAAAATGTACATAGGAAGCAATGTTGAATATAATCATGGATGTACATTTCTTGTTGGTTTGGTAGCGGTTTAGAACTAATTCTGTATTAAATCTTATGTATAGCATGTATGATAAATAGATTTCTAGACTTCTAGTATAAAAATAGACTTAGTACTCCATACGCTGTTGTGCAAATGCAGATTAGTGTCATATCTAGATTAAAGATAATAGTCAAGGTTTATTCTGAACCATTCTGAACTGGTTTGGGTACTCTGTGCAGCGAATGAGGAGGCGCCATATTTGATTTTGTAAACAAAATGAAGTTTTTGATCTTATGAAACTAACTGAAAATACTGCGTTCAAAAGCTTCTCCAACGATGGATAATGAATCAAGGTAGTATATTTTAAAGAACAGCTTGTGTATGGTGTATTTTTGACGTTTTAACAAACAAAAAACAACACAAAATGGGGGATGATTCATTACGCGGTTCACTCGAACCCCGGCCAAGTGGTTGGAATTATTTTGATCTAAGTGACATTATAGCTTGTCAAGAGAAATTACCATGTAGATTTGAAACACAAGCTAAAGATCTGGGATTTCTGGATCATGGTTCAGACAGTGAACACATAGAACCTGGCACTAAAATGGAGCTTCCTTTCTGGCTAGCCAAGGAGCTTGCAGCCAGACAAAGAAGAAATTACATCTCTGTCGAGCTACCCAAGGTGTATAGGGAGGCGTACAGGCAGATCCTTGAAGCAGATGCCATGGTTGTGGACCTTCATAAAATGGGGCCATATTTTTATTCCTTTGGTGCTAAGCTACTGGAGTTTGGTAGTGCTGAGAATCCAAGAATTGCAGAGTCCTTGATGATGGTATGTATGATGCTTGTAGCTTTTTGTTCTTGTGAACTGTGAGTGTAAAATGTTGATCAGAAGCAATATTGAAATTTTGATTTTTTCAGACATACATGAACCGAATGAGAAGGGTTATGGAATTGTCTTTACACAAAGTTGATGGTAGTAAGGAATCATTAACATTACTTCCAAAACTTGATCACGGTGAACGACAAATTTTTGAAAATTCTCAAGAAATTATTAGAAAGTTTGAACAGTGGAAACACGGAATCAGTTCCAGACTGACTTCATCCAAGGCTGTCAGTAATCTTCGAAAACGAAAACGCACAGAAGACAATTGAATTAAGAAGATGTAGCATAGTTTCTGTGTAATTTTTTGAACTTTGAAGCACGTACCATCCAATGTATGGTATGCAGTGCACTGTGTACACTATTTAGTTATAATAATTCCATGATTACACCTACTATACCCAGAGACACATCATCCTCTCCCGATTGATACTTTGCAACTGATTACTGGAGTCATTTTTCGCAATCCGTACATCTATTGAGAGCAGAGCTGCGGTCATTTTCTCGTATATTTTTGTCTAAGTGGTAAAAAAAGACGTTTATTCAACGAAAAGCAAGACAAGATGGCGGATGACGAACTTGCAGCAATCAGAGCGAAAAGAATGGCTGAATTACAGCAACAAATGGTAAGGAAAACTGTTGTAAGGTTGTAAAGTAAGTGCTTTGTTGTGTCAGAATAGCATTGCTGAGTTTTCCTGATGTTTTAGGGTGGTAATGACCCAGCACAGCAGCAAGCACAAGAGGAAAAAATGAGGTTGGTTTGGCGTCTGTTGATATCTGTGGTTGTTTGATATTCATGTTTTAACCTTACTGTTGTTTAAATAGATGGTAGGAGAGTATTTTAATATGATAAATAAGAACATATCCATTTAAGGAGCGCTTTTGACAACGAATACACGTGTGCATTCTGTGACTCTATAAAAATAAGGGTATTTTGATTGTTGATGTCTTGGTATTTTAATGTTTAGGCGTGAAGCTGAATTGAAAAATCAAGCGCTGTCTCAAATTTTGGACCAGAAAGCTAGAGCAAGATGTACGTAAAATTATAATAATCAACATTACTTGTATAATAATCTGGAATATGTGGTAAAGCTGTGCTGAAATTGTTCTACAGTAACAACTTGTTTCTTTCTTGATATTTTAGTGAATGGTATAGCTTTGGTGAAACCAGAAAAAGCAAGAATGATTGAGGGAATGTTGATACAAATGGCATCTAGTGGACAGCTTGGATCTCAGGTGGATATCGAATGTGAATATAGCTGAAAATTTTCAAAAGCTCTACTCTAAAGATTTCAGTTGTAAAATTTTAATCTGCTTCACACTTTACATTTCAAAAATTTACAAACTTTGTTTTCCTCAGATTGGTGATTTACAGCTTGTTAGTTTACTTGAGAGATTCCAAGAGGGAACTCAGAAAAAGTCTACAGTCAAGGTAAAACATAGGCTGTCGGCTGTCGTATAAATAAATTTACAGTGTTTGAATTGAAGACATTTGTGGTGCATGCTGGCGATGTATAGTAAACTGTTGTGGGTATATTGGGGCACAATTCTACTGCAAATAGTTTGCTAATAAATTGTTTGTTTTGGGTTGTACAATGTAGTATTCCTTGCATAACATTCACAGTTACTTGCTTTTGCTGAGTCTTGTCCAACAGTAGTTTTTACTTTGCAATTTGAAGCATCTTGCCCATTGATGAAGACTTTAATCTCAAACCATGTGTTCCGTTGTTGTGATCAGTAACATGGCTATTACAACTGGTTCTCTTTTTCTAAGAGGAAATTTAATTTCATAGTTAATATTCTTGAGACTTCTTGAAAGCAGGTCTTCCATGATTACAATGACCGCATATTTGTTATCAAAATTTGTAGCTGTAATATGAACAGTACTGTCTAAAAATCCTTGCATCTATTGAAGTTCATCTCTTTACTTCTGACTTACAGTTCATAAGTCTATCTGCCCTTTTGACTGATTTTTTGCATTGTTTTGTCATTGCATGTACTGGGAGAAATTAATTCTGTCTTTTTGCTTAGTTCAACAGACGAAGACTGGATGACTCGGATGACTCCGATGATGACTAAATATGGCGTGTGAAACACTTGGAATGCTGAGAGAATTTAAGAATGACAAAGAGAGACCAGATAAGATATTACAATTTTATGTCTATGTTGGGTAAAAAGCACGTGCTAGAATTTGGGGGTTTATCAATTCGAGACAGTCAAATCGGCACAAGCACTTTTTAAACTGTGTGTGGGATCAATGACACAGACAATTTGAATGTTTAAGGAGCTGGACTCCTTTAGTGTTGAAAGTTTTCGTAGAAAACGTTTTGCAGGGTTTTCAGTGAAATTTGCATAACCTTGAATTAGATAAGAGAAACAAGCTGTGAAATGATCTTCTGTTCGAAACTATGCAAACTTATTTCGTTTACTATAAAATATCAACATATTAGATTTTTGACAAACCAGTACATTATAATATGAATATTTAAGTTTTCCCTACCGATATTATAAATATTAAATTAAGTTAATTCTTTATTTATATACATGGGAATTCCCTACCAAAACGGCTTATCATACACGAGTACAGTTTTGTAAGATCTATGATGTACATTAAGCTATTTTAACAGTTATGTTAGTATCCTCATTTGTACATGGCCATCTCCTTGCTTTCATACAAACATACATAGGCATCACCTAAGATCCTTCGTACTCGATCAGGCATTTCTTTGTCACTTGTGTTGATGATTCGTTCACGGTTTTGTTTCTCAGATGAAAGCCACTCAATTACTTCAGGACACTCACTTACAGACGGCACATTGTAGCCGTTCTTTGTTCCTGCAAAACAACGATCTAGTGAACAAAATACTTATGTTGTGTGTGGTTGTTGAGATAAATCAAAGTGGAGGAGGTGCTTACCCACTCGATCTGCCATACTGTCAAAGAAACACCACCTCATCACACCGCCAGGTTGCCCACACTTAGCGAACGTCACGTAATGACTTGTCTCAATGCAGATCACCGCGAACAGTTCCATCTCACGGTGCTCCACTGGGTGATTAGCATAACTTGCGCGTATATCACGTGACACTGCTATAGGTCTGGGCTTACTATGTTGTGCTCGTTTCACGTGCGAGTGCACGCGCTCGTTACAGTCTTTACAATAGTTTCCTGAACTGTCTCGATCATCATTTCCAGTCACACTGAAACAATCCCTGCAGTGGAACAGCGCCAAACGACCACATACCGCGCAGTCTTGGGGAGCTGGAACGAGAAGAGATCATATTGAAAGCTTGGTAGTCGAGCGAAGTGAGACTGCAGAATCAAGATATTATTGTCATGCTTGTTGGGGTCGAGCATCAAATTATTGCGAAGCAAAAAAGTTTCGAATTGTTTTTACAATTTGGCCAACAATCAGAGTCTTGAAATCGTCCAGCAAGGGTAAGGGGTCTAGAAAAATGTTCGCATTGGTTAAGACTTCTTTCAACGCCCCAGTGACGTTGCTTGAAAGCTTCTCCTAGACTCTTCTACAGCTTACAATCGTCTATCAAAGACTCACAGTTTTCAACTAATTCTCCGATGTTGATCGTCAATGATGGTAGAATCCTGTCGTACATTTTGAAGCCTTTTCCAAAGCGAGGCATCTGAACTATCAAACACGATGGGACCTGCGGGTAAAAGATTCTATGAAGCAGCTAGCTCAGTACCATGGACGCACTTTGACAAGAAAGATGTTGCTCTAGAGAGACGCACTAGTTAGCGTTGTACTGGATTAACAGTAATGGATTAACGTAATGGATTAACAAACGTGATGGATTAAGTATTGGATTAACAAACCTCCGTAAGCTTGAGGTCTGATTGATGAAATGATCTCTTTAATAATTCCTCCACTGATGGCAAGACCCTTTCAACGTCTCTGTCAGCCAGAACTTGATAGCAATATTCATTGCGCACTTCTTTGCCAGATCTACAAGAAACAAGCCAGCCAACATAAATATCAGCAAGATGACTGTTATAAAGTTATTCTTTACATGCATTCTATACTCTGTGTGTGCTTACTTAATTTTCAAGAATGGTTCTGATTTTAGAACTTGCTGAAGAAGGGTTAATAAGAACTCCTCAGGATCTGGTGAAAACAAAATGGATCATGATGCAAAGTAGAGAGGTATTGCCCAAATGGTTTCATCATTTTCCACTTGTGAACGTGCAAACCTTTTTCCTCTCCAACTAGTCCAGTCACTGTTCCCAGCTGGTCCAGCAACTGTCTCAGTTCCAGGACACGATCTGCGCGAACAAATCCGGAGCTACGTAATGATTAGACAAGAATGCATCGAGATGCCCAGATGGCTCTAGATAATCTATTAGATTTAGGGGTGCACCGGATATAATATCCAGCTGGATAGTGAGCTTATCCCATTATCCGGTATCCGGCCGGATAGTAGAAATATCCGGCCCGGATACCGGATATTTTTAAAGGGCTTTTTAAGTTGAAACGGTCAATGTGACAGATAAGAATAACAATAAATCGATACTCATTATTATAAGATTTTGTGGAAACACCACAAGTTTATTTATGCAAAGCTTTCCGTCCATAAGCCCAGACTTTGCACTGGTGATGGTCCGGGCTTACGGACGAAAAGATTTGCATGAGTAGATTTACATGGTGCTTCCACAAAATCTTCAATAAAATTATCGCAACAACAGTATCCGGTATCCGGCCGGATATCCAGGCCGGATATTTTGTTAATATCCGGTATATCCGGTATCTGGCCGGATAGTAAAAAGCTCTATCCGGTGCACCCCTAATTAGATTTGCTATGACCAAATTGGAGTATCAGAGTGGAATTGCTTACTTACTCTCTCAGAGGACTGACAATATTGTTTCTTAGTACATTCTGAACTTTCTCATATTGTTCAATGTCTGTCTCATCTCTAGGTCGTAGTAAAATGGAGTCCATGACAGATGAGAATGCAAACGCACCAAACAAAGTGGCGTCCAAGTAACATGAATTGTGATGTCCTTGAATGCCTCTTGGGCCTTTTTCAAGGTACACTTCCAATGTTTCAGGTGGAGGAATAAAGTCATCTTCTATAGTTGGAGACTCGTAAGGACCGAAATCTAAATTACGTGAAATAAACATGAAGTATGTACAGTGTATTAGCAGTTCAGCCAGCATCAGCCAAAGATAAAGATAACTGTGCCAGTAGCAACATTCATTGTTGGTTAAGAAAGATACCTATTCCAGTCAAACGTTTGTTAGCAGGATTCTCCATGGAGTTTCTATTAAATCTTGAGTCTGGTGTGCAGTTGTGAAGATGCACAAAGAAACCACGTCTACTGGGACATTCAAAATAACGTCTCCCATTGAATGTGCCATCTGAACAAGCAGCCAATTCTTCTTCCTGAGAAAGAGAATTGTTCACATGGTTGTCCAAAGGGTAATCTGATGTTGTGCAACAGAAGTCTCGCTTTGTGACGAGAAACTTACAAGTTCTAAACCAGCTATTTTCTTGTCGCTATCAGGAAGGAAGCCCAGCCAACGAATAACACCATATATAGGATTATCATGCTTGGTTAAAACTTGAACCATCGAGCCAATGTCCAACTTGTTTTTCATAAAACTTGATAGTACAGGTTCACCCTTGGAAACTAAGAATAGGAAGATATTAGACACGTTCTGAGAATTCTACTAGACCAGGACCAAGAGAAAAAAACTAGCTATCTTTATTGAGATGTCTGTGAAGCAATTGTGGTTTTTAATGTACCTCTCTGTGTGTTCATTTGTAAAGTTGCATGAGAAACATGATTCTTCAGTTCTGATTGCTTTTCATTTGTCAAACATTCATCCAGCGATGGTCCAATACCGTTTTCCCCAAGATGTCTTCCTTGATTTCTTTCACGTTGTTGTTTAATTTGCTTCAAAAGTTGTTCCTGTTCTTTTATAACGTCTGCTGATGACTGCTTTGAGAACTGTGACTCCATGTTTACAATGTCCTCGGAGGTGTGCGTTGCTAAGGATGCATCCTTTTTTTCACCTGGTGGGACTGTGTTATTGAAGAAACACATTTTAAGTATAATGGTGGGAAACAATAGTTGTGATAATTTTGTTATAATGGGTAAAAGGTGAAACAGTGTTACTCCTGTACAGATTGTGAAGTCTCGATGATAGCCCTGAGCTCAGCTACTTACTACCTTTGTTTGAATGACAATTCATCTCCTCATATTTTTCTTGTGAGATTACATTTGCAATTGGACAGAAATGAGCATGATCCATTTGACAACGAAACAAATTTTTTCCATCATATTCACCATATCCTAAGCCTTCAGGTTCATCCTATCAATGAGAGAGACATGTCTGTCAAGGGATCAGGTGACGTCTCACCCATAAATACAATACATACCAACTCGACACCAGCAAAAATCACATTGTAGCCTGGAACTCGCCCAATGTACTTCATGTAGCCTCCACAAAGTTTCTCTTTTATAAATACCCAAACTCTGTCATCAATTTTGTGTCTTATTTTTTTCTCTTGCTCTTCATGAGGATTTTCCTCATGTGATGGTTTTCCAAAAATGAACTCTTTCACTTTTTTATTAGCCTTGCTCAGAAGACCTCTCTCATCACCAGTACTATTGCTTGTTTTGTTATCTTCGCATAATCTAAGTTTTTCCAAAGACACAAAAATACCACAGTCTGTGTTGCAGGAAAAGTATCTGTCCCCTCTAAAGAAGCCATTCGTTGTTCCTTTACCAGCACCTTCCTAAGAAAAAATTCACTTACATTTTATATCGACAACTATGTTGCCTGGGAGTTCCCATCTAAATTAGTAATAGACATTGTCGATCACACTTACCGTTAGTTCTATCCCAAACATAGTACTATTTTCTCCTAGCAAGGATCCCTTGTATCTAATTGTACCCTTTAATTCCTGTGACTGAATTGTGACATAAACATCACTACCCACTGACATTTTCTTTCCAGTTTCAAGAGCTTTCTTGTCTTTATAAAGATTAAATCTCTCTCTCATTGTATTTATACCCAGTAATAATTTAGCTTCTTGTTCGTCAATTTTTTCAATATCTTTAAGCAGACAGTCTAAGTACACTGATGGTTTCTCACAAAGGTGTAGTCTCATACCACCTGAACTATTATCAACAGCCGTCGGAATATTTCTACACAGTATTTCTCCCTGTAGTAACGGTACACATTTGTCTTTATTCTTAGACGAGAACACGTTTGTCTCACTCTTTATAGCTGTTGCATCCTTCAGAAGAATATAATATACCAAAGATGCAGCGTCTTGTCTTTTCGTTTTGTTTATTTCCGCCATATTGTAAACTTGAATTGCTCGACCGTCAGTAAATTCCCCTCAAGTGCAATTCCAATCAATAACCCCAGCAAACTACGAGTTGCATTCAAAATTAAACAGACCCATGTCTTCTCAGAAGTATTCACATGATCTGCTTTCCCAAGGAAAAAGAAACCTAGTTCACAAGGCTTATTCTTTGCTTTCAATATCATTAGTTCAGTCATCGACTTCAATACTATGGTGTCATTATTGTAAGCCGGGGAAATCCCGAGCCTCGATTCCGGGCGGACAAGTGTATGAGGTAATTTATTACTCAGAAATATCAGTGGAGTCTGGAAAGTTCCCATCATTTTTGTGGTACCGTCATGTAAAAACAAAGCCATTGACTTTCATTTCTTCCTTGCTTTTCTGGACTAAAACACTGGCAAATAACCTCTCTGAAGTCGTGACTAGTGTACAAGGCACCACTTCAAGTGCGCAACCCTTGAAAGCGAAAAACGCGACGCATCATTATGACAACTACATTTCGTCTACCTGAACTTTCCAAAAAAATACATGATTGTACAAGTAATATTTATATCAGTAAAACTAACACGTTCCAAAAGACTTCAATGACAGTTTTTACATTGGGGATGACACTTTTGATTATTGATCCGACATTTACATCCTCCGCTCGTATCACCAGGACCCTGGAACCAAGAGATATAGCATAGATGTTAAAAAATTATGACTACTCCAATGAACTCCAATTTATATAT